>PVIY010015190.1:0-48110 GCA_004026745.1 Myrmecophaga tridactyla | reverse complement strand
CCTGAAGGAGGGAACCTGGAAGGCACTGCAGATTCCTCCACAATTAGGTACTGTTGGGTGGGGCCTGGCGCATTCCAGAACAAGTGGAGTTAGCAGGCGGGGAGGTGTGGCCTCAGGAGGCAGGAGGGGAGGGGAAGGGGCCACCCGGGTCCCAGCCCTCTCTGCCACTCTGGCCCTCGCCCTGTTCCAGCTCGCCATGGGGTGCCCTAGAGGTGCGGTTTGTCAGCAGGAAATTTTTCCATCTCAAGCTCAAGGTCAAACTGTTTTGCATTTAGCAATGTGTCTGGCACCCTCCAAGAACAAGTCAGCGAGGGCCATCGCAGCAGGAGGTGCGTCCACTTTGAGGCAAAGCTTAAGGTGACTCTGGGTATCCGCAAATGTCCCCTTGAAACAGCTGTCTCTGAAGAGCCCAGGCCTCTTACAGCTTTCCAGAGCAGGGCCAGCAAACACACTGACCTCTCCTGCCACTGACACTTTATACTGGCATTGTACCCCAGGCCCGGCAGCTGTTCGTTTGCCTAAACTGTGGCCTAAGGCAAGCTTGTGGTGTTCTAGAACATTCCTATCCAAGAAGCACAGAGGAAGGGAGACGGTTGCAAGTGCTTCTTAGAGGGGGATGGAGAGGGGTGGACTGGAAGGTGAGGTCATAAAAGTCAACGAGAGAGGTAGTGGAGTGGTTAGAATGCCTGCCTTTCATGCGGAAAACCTGGGTTCAATTCCTGGACCATGCACCCAATAACAACAACAAAAAAGTCAGTGAGAAGTGGGGAGACTTGGGGGCGCTGCTCCTATAACGTCTGCTTTGGGCTCACTGGCAACTGGACCTTCCCGTAACAGGAAACTCCAAGACACCCCAGGCCTTAGCCCCAGAGACGAGGACTCAGTGGTGGGGCCTGCAGACCCCACAGAGGCTGCTGAGTGAGGACACCAGGTGTTGAGCACCTCGCCTGGGCCAGGCCCAGACAAAGGAGACAGAGGGCACAACTCCTCCCTGTGCTTCCAAGTCATGCTCAGAGGACACCTCCTCCAGGAAGCCCTCAGGGTTCGCAATGCCCCGTCCCCATGCCCTGGGACACTCACTCTCTCTGCACGCTGCTGGTTCTGCCTGCTGGCCCCTGTGACTTTCTGTGGCTGGGGAGTGTGGGAAGTGGACACTCCCCTAGAGCAGTGCTCAGCAACAGAAGGGAGTTGGTGGAGAAATTCCCAGGTGGCCTGTTGCTTGCCTGGGACAGCATTGGGGCACATCCTGCATGATCTTCCAGAGGCCCCCAGTGGGACTAAGCCCTTGCTGTCCACTGCATGGCCAGCTTACCAAACACACTGTGCTGTTTCCCTTCCCTTTTTGGTCTCATGCCCCCTCTCCCACTGGTGCTCCCTGTGATACCTGCCCATTGACGTTTCTCCCGGTCTCACCCTTGTTTCAGGGTCTGCTCCCAGGGAACCCAACAGAGACACCCCACTCAACCACGTGGCTGTTGTCGGTTTGGGGTTCATTTCCCAACTGGACCCTGCATTCCGTGGTGGCAGAGCACATCTGATTCACCAAAGTATCCCCAGGGACACAGGGCTGGGCACGCATTCGGTGCTCAATAAATGCGCACCAAAAGAAGGACAAGCTGAAGAGGGACAGAGTGACTCTGCTTTCTAAGCTCACAACCTGCACACGCCAAGCCAATCTCTCTCCAAAGACTACTGGGAAGGAAAAATATTAATATGTTCAACCCTAATCAAATCTGGATAATTTCACTAGAAACCTTTCCATAATTTCATGAGCGTTAAAGGATTACAATGGCAACAAATTAAACCAACAGGCATGAATTTAGTTGCTCAAGAGGAAAATGTAGCTTGATTTAGAAACGGATGTTACAGTTTATTAACCAATCTAAATTAATTCGATTTTGAGCCACTGTTAAATATACATTAGGATATATCACCCAATAGCATAGCTGGCAGGGGAAGAGGAGAGAGGAAGGAAAGCAAGTGAGGCAGACTTGAGCTCAGCACCCACACACAAAATGCTGTTAATTCTGCAGTATGGGGGCTGCGTGTTCAAAACTGGTGAAGAGAGTGCCAGCCAAGACTCCTAGTGGCGAGAATTACAAACTCAATTCAAGCCGGCATAAACCCAAGGGGGATTCATCACACCAGTACCTGAAATGTTCAGGGTGGTTTGGCCTCAGGTACAGCTGGATCCAGGTGCTCCAGGTCATTGGGAATTGGTCTCTGTTTCTTAGCCTATTTTCTTCCATGTAGATTTCACTCTCAGGCAGCGTCTTCCAAACTGGTGACGGGATGACCATCAGCTGCTCCAGGTTTTCATTCTAGTGGCTTTGCCACCTAGCAGAAAGTAAGCCCCTCTTTCTGGCCTCACCCCAATGCTCTTTGGCTGGGTGCAGCTGTTGAACCACCGTGATGGGCCTGCCTTGGGCCCTGTGCCCAGCCTGGAGCTGAAGTGGGGGGCAGGATGCACAGCTCCACTTGAAGCACTTGGACTGAGAGGTTTTGGGGGGGAGGCTCCCCCAAACCTGGGGAGCTGTTGCAAGTCAAGGGAGAATGGATGTTATGCACTCAGAGCAGGAACTGTTGACTTGGAGAGTTCGGGTCTGGAGGGACCAAGCCCAGAGAGGCAAAGGGGCTTGTAGGGATCACACAGCCTGCCTGGGCTGTTCCCTCCCAACTGGGACTTTTTCTACCCACCAGCCCCAACTTCCTTATTTGGCTGCGTAGTGTCCTCCGCCCCCAGCCCCAGATGCCCATGTCCTAATCAGCAGGACTGTGACTGTGTGACCTTCCATGGCAAAGGGACTTTGCAGATGTGAGTTAAGGACCTCAAGATGGGGAGGCCTCCTGGGCTTTCTGGGTGGGCTCCATGTAATCACAGGGGTCTTTATAAGTGAAAGAGGGAGGAGGAGGTCACAGTAGAGAGAAGACACTACATTGCTGGCTTTGAAGATGCAAGAAGGGGTCATGAGCCAAGGACTGTCGGAGGACCCTAGAAGCTGTAGAAGACAGGAAAACACATCCTCTCCGAGAACCCCCTGAAAAGACCAGTTCTCCCAACACCCTGGCTTTAGCCCCTTGAGACCCATTTTAGACTTCCGGCCTCCTGAACTGTACAATACACATGTGTTGTTTTCAGCCACTAAGTTTGGGGCAATTTGTTGCAGCCGCCACAGGAAACAGATGCATTTGGTATAAGACCATGCACTTCCCTTGGGCACAGGGCAACACGCCTGGCACAGGGGAACCCGCAAGGACCATGGAGAAATAAACAGTTTTAGGTCACCATAATTTCAGATTTCTTACGCTATAGGATGCAAAATTTGCTTGAATTGTTACCCTAAAATGCAAGCTGCCGAACAGCTTGCAGGCTGTTTCCATGTCCACCTAGACCAGGCACCCCCTGGAAGAGGGCCTCTCAGCTGTCCTTCTGCAGGGTGAGACAGACTGACGGCCCCAGCTGCTGTGCTCTGAATTCACCATTGCATCCACGCCCAGCCAGTGAAAGAGCACGAGAGGCTCTGAAGGCAGGCAGGTCCCTTCTGGCAAGATGTGGGGCCCCTCAGGTGGGCGCTTAGGCTTGAGGATGCCTCCTTGGCCAGGACAAAAAGTTTCTTAGAATCATGCTGGAGCCTGAGATGCTCCCCAGCCCCAGCGCTACCTTCCTGCACGGAGGTCAGGGCAGCACTGCCACCACCTCCTGTCCCCCTGCCCTTCTCCCCACCTGTCAAGCTCTTGCTCCTCTGACATCACCTTGGCAGGACCCACATGTGCCCAGCACCGCTGTGGGAATTACACAACGGAGCCCCTCCGGGTGGACGCATTACAGGGGTCGGATGCTTCTTCCAGAACAAACAGTACCCAAAAAAGGACATCGACATCCCCACGCCTGCTTCCTGTGAATATGACCTGATTTGGAAATAGGGTCCTGGCCGGTGGGATCAGCTAAATCAAGAAGAGATGGGCCCTTAGCCCAGTACGACTGGTGCCCTCCTAAGAAGGGCAGAGAAGACACCGACAGACGTCAACACGAGAGGACAGAGGCAGAGACCGGTGCTCCACAAGCCAAGCACACCGAGGGTCGCCACAGCCAGAGGCCAGGAGAGAGGCAGGGAACAGATTTCGGACTTCTGGCCTCCAGATCCGTGAGAGTTATGCATCTCTGTTGTTTTGAGCCATTCAGACGGTGGTAGCCCCGGGGAACTAAGGCAGGCAGCCAGGGACGCGGGGAGAGCATGGGCAGGGGTAACCCGCGGTCACCTCTCCGGCGGGCACCTCTCTGCAGGGCGCAGTCTGTGCACTGGGCATGGCAGGGCTGCAGCAGAGCCCTGGGCTGGGGGTGTCAGAGGGGGCAGGCTGGGAAGGAGCCCTGCAGGGGCGTCCCTGGGCACTGCATTATCCCAGCACAGGTGCTGGCCTCGGCACAGAGCACCACGTTTGGCCCACACTGGGTTTCCTAGAATTTTAAATTAATTGGTGGTCTCATCCCTTATTTCCCTTATTTTTTATGGGGTGGGGGAAGTGCATGGGCCAGGAGTGGAACCCAGGTCTCTCGCATGGCGGGCGAGAATTCTACCACTGAACCTCCTGTGCACCCCCTCAGCCCCTCTAAATGTGAGTTTTAGTTTCTCTTGAAAACTCAGCCGACCTGGTGGCACAGGGCCCGTGTCCCCCATGTGGGCACAATCTCCTGGCACTCCTTGGTGGCCGCTCTCTCTGGTCAGAGCCTGACCATTCCAACTGGCCGCAGTCCGGCCTCAGGCCCCTCCCCTTCCAGGTTCCTTAACACCAGGGTTGGCCCTGCCCTGTTCCTGCTCTCCCAACTTACTGTGTGACCTTGGCCCAGCCCCTGCCCTCTCTGAGCCTGGTCTTCCCATTCTTGTTTCCAAGGGGGAGGGACTGATCGGCTCTCATCTTCAAGGGCCCTCCAGGCTTTTAGGCTCTGACAGCGCTTGGGGAAGATGGAAAGGGAGATAAAGAGAAAATAGTTTTGCTTAATTGCCTCATTAAGCTTTCCTTGTTGGAAAGCCAGAATCAGTGCGAGCTTCCTCTGCTTTATTGCTTGCCTGCACACTGCCCAGACTTCTGCAGCTGAACGCAGAGGCTGGGGGGAAGGAGGGAGTGTGGGGTGGAGGTGGGACTGTAGAAGGACCCTTGGAGGGGGCCAGGACTCAGGCACAGCAAGGTCACATCCATTTGGTAGCTTCCTAAATCCGGGTTTCATTTGGCTGCAGGCAACAGAAATTCCCAAACTGCAGCTTAAGCAGAGAAGGATTTCTAATCCTCTCAGGCAATACCGACGGTGACAAACGCTCCTGCAGTGCTTGTCAGGTGCCCGGAACTGTTTTAGCATGTTCCTTCCATGAACTCATCTGAACCTCAGGAGGGAGGGAACGCCACCATCCCCATTTCACAGGTGGGGAAACTGAGGCACAGAAAAGCTAAGTCTAAGCACGGTAAATTAGTGCTCAATGGGAAATGGCAGAACCAGGCTTTGAACCCAGGCCGTTTGGCTCCACCTCAGGGGTCTTCTGAGAACAAGAGGCAAGCATGCAGCTGAGCAGGCTGGGGGCAGGACACGGCGGTCAGGGCCACGAGTGTGCAGGAGCTGCGATGCTGACAGCGTCGACGGCGTCCCCAGCCGCACTCCAAGAAACAAGCCCCCTTTGAAGACCCTGGCCCACTGATAAACCTCCCAATGACTGTGCTGGAAACCACGGCAGGGAAAACAAGCCAAGGTTCTGGATGGGCCACTAGAGTCCGGGGAACGGGTTTCCCAGCAGGGACCAAGGCGGGGGACTGCCACCTCCTCGCTGGCCTGGCCCAGGCTTTGTGTCTCCCTCTGGGTGGCAGGCCTTGCACTCTGCCCCTCTGTCCCCTCCCCACGGGGCACTGGCTGTGGGCTGGCCATGTGGTTTGGGTTTGTTTTTCATTATTGCTTTATTGAGATATAACCCACATAGCATACGATTCAACCAAAGAGTGCAACTCAGTGCCTTTTGGATATTTTCACAGATCCATGCCACCATTGCCACCGTCAACGTCAGGACATTTTGATGAGCTTTAAAAGAAAATCTGTACCCCCATCACCCCCAGGCCCCCACTCCCCAACCCTTGGCAAAGCCTAACTCACTCAGTCTCTGTAGAGGGCCCACTCTGGACTTCTGTGTGAAGGGACTCACATAGGACGTGTCCTTTGTGTCCGGCTTCTTTTACTTATCACAATGTCTTCAAGTTTCGCCCGCGTTGTCACATGCATCAGAGCTTTGTTCCTTTTCTCTTGTTATGGCCGTGTAATATTCCCTGTCTGGATAAAGCACATTTGGTTTATCCATTCATTGCTGATGGACATTGTGTTGTTTCCACCTTTTGGTTACTGCAAATAATTCTGCTATGAACAATGGTGAGCATGTGTTTGCGTGAGCGTAGGTTTTCGGTCCTGCTGGGGACACACCTAGGAGTGGAATTGGGGGACAGACGGTGGCTCGGTGTCTAATGGTCTGAGGAACTAGCAGATTGTCTTCTGCAGCAGCTGCACCATTTTGCATTCCCAACAGCAGTGCATGGGGCTTCCGATTTCTCCACATCTTTGCCAACACCTAGCATCGTCTCACTTCTTGATTAGACCATCCTAGAGGGTGTGAAGTGGCACCTCGCTGTGGTTTTGACTTGCATGGGCAACTCTCAATTGTCCTGCTGTCATCAGCACTGGTGCTGGGCATTCTCCACTTGCCCCCACGCCTATTTCCAGCAGGTTCTGGGTGCCAGGAGGCTGGCCCTACAATCTGTCTCTTGGGCATCCTCTATCTTCTGTTTCTGGCTGGCCTTGGCCGATGGGTGGTGCAGGCAGGACTGGGGGGCAAGAGGAGAGAGGAATCAGGGTGCCCATTCCTCCAGCTCCCTCTCGCCTGCTCAGTTCTGGCCATGGCTCCTCGGTCTGGGAGTACAGCTGTCACCAGGGGCCCTTCTGTGCTTCCGAGTCTCACAGGGCCCTAGTAAGGCTTTTACCCCCCTTTGCCCTTTGCCCCAGCAGCGGGGACTGTGCCTGCTGTTGGCAGCCCCGTGCTGCTGCACCCCCCACCCTGCTCAGCCTCTGTGATTACTCCCTTCAATAAAGACTCTTCACTGGAACCAGCCAGGGGACATCGTGCTTCCTGCTGGGACCTGGAATGACCCAGCTTCTTTATTTTATAGAGCAGGAAACTGAAGCACAGAAAGATTAATTGCCCAAAGTCATACACACTAGTAAATCGATTTGAAAAAAAAGCTGTCTCATTCTAGAATCCACACACTTAAATTAGGGTTGGCAAAGAAGGGCCCTTAGGCCAAGCCCAGCCCACTGAGATATAAGTGGAAGAGACATGTATAATGTCTGAAAAGCACCATTAAATGGAGGATGCACAGTCATCATGCACAGGGCCTTTTTCCTTCCTGGCTTGAATTCAGATGTGGTGGCTGGAACTGGAGCAGCCATTTGGGGTCATGAGGTGAAAGCCCTGACTCCCTCTGGATTTTGTTTTCCTGTGATAAGTAGACTTCTACTTTATTAAACTCCACCCGCCCCACCCCCGAATATTTTGGCTTCTTTGCCACTCACAGCTAATTCATCATGGCAGCAAAGTATCTGAGCAAAACATAGGTTTCCAAGGGATGTGGGGCAGCCTTCAAAGTGGTCTCGTTTTGGTTGTGAAGATTTGGGGAGGACATTACCAAAGCCCCTAGCATTTATCACAGAGGTGGTGCTTGTATATTCTGAGTGCATGTATGTACAACCAGCTTGACTTAAATCCTTCTACCATTTCAAGTGTTCCCTACCTTGGGAAAAACAAACAAACAAACTTCATTTAGCACACTAGACTCTAGCAATCATCACATCAGCACTCTTCCAAACCCACTTTCTCAATGTCTTCTAAATTACAAATTATTTCAATCACGCAAAGGGGGCAGATAGTAACAGAGCCAAGTGCATATATATTAACACCTAGATTAGACAGACATCAACATCCTGCAGCTTCGGCCTGGCTGTTTGAATGAAGAGGCCTGTCCCCAGGCCACCAAAAGTTTCAGGAGCCTGTGGAAAAACCAGTTTAAGAGCTAGTGGCCAGGAACTGCCAGGAACCAGCAGCCCCAGGAGACATTCCCGGCCCTTGTCCCTGCCCCACCTCGCCTGGAACGCGGCCAGGGCCGGTTGTCTGGAAGACATTGGGGCAAGGGCCACCCAGACAGAAGAGGTTCGGGAATTAAAGGGCCAGCCTGGGGCAGGGTGGGGAAGGGTGCTTCCCGGGTGGCTGGAGAGCAGCACACCTCCAGGTTTAACTTTCTGCTCTCTTTGCCAAAATAATCACTGTGTACAAACACGAAATATTGGATCCCCAGCCAGCACTAATTGTACCTCCTTTTCAACGTACTGGTGACAGGGACCCTGCGTGGAAATAATTATGGCTTTTGCATGTGAAAAGGGGGTGGGTGGAAGGGTAGGATGGGAGCAGATCTTATTTGATTATTTATAGTAAATAGCAGGAGCTGAGTTGGATAAAGAGACAAATCCGGTGTCTTGCAGAAACACAAGGCAGCCACCCTCGGCTGGGGTGTGAAAAGGCTTCCTTGTAAGCTCTGGTTTTCCTCACGACCTGGGAACAAGTCTCTGCAGAGCAGAGCAGGAGGTAAATGTCCAGGCCCCGTGTGGCCGAGCACTGGCTGATGTGGTGGCTGGTGGACGGGGGCGTCTTGTCATAAAAGTAAAGTGTGGACAGTGTGATGGTTGCCAGAAAGTCCCAAACATTGACCTCTGACCCACTGCAGCCACCCTGGAGAGAAGGAAGTGGGCAGAGGAGCATGCAGGCATTGAGCACCCTACATGCCGGAACAGTGCTGTCAGTTTTATTTGGACGCCTCTCCTTGACCTCTGGCCTTAAGGGCAAATACTTATTAAACACCCACTGTATGCTGTGTCACAACCGACCACAGCACTGCAGTGGCATAAAACGATGGGCGTTATTTTAGCTGATGCATCTGGGGGTCGGCTAGGGACTGGCTGGTCTAGGCTGGCTTGCCTGGTGGACTCTGCTGCCCTCAGCTGGACTCAGCGTGTCACTGCAGGTCAGCTGGGCCAGTAGGGAGGCGGGTTGTTTTCAGGGGACAGCTGGAACAGCTCAGAGGGTGGCTCAGCTCCACAGGTCTTACCCTCCCTCTGGAACCAGTGGCCTAGCTCGGCTTGTTCTTCTCAGGGCAATGGCAGTGGAGCAAAGAGCTCTCAAGACCTCATTCTATCAATTAAAGCAAAAGTCAGAGGGCAGGGAGATGAAGTCCCCCTCTATAGCAGAAGGAACCGAAAAGAGCATGGAAAAAAGGAAGGATGAAGAATTGCCAGACAGAGAAGAGGGGAGGGAGACATGAAAGGTGTCACGCACATGAATGTCAAATGAGAAGTGCTCCAAGCAGGAGGCACTCGTGCTATGGGAACCTGTAATGGAGACTCCCACCTGGCCTTGGAGGAAGGAAAATCTTCTCCAAGGAGAAGATGTTGGGGCTGAAATTTGAAAGATGCAGGTCAATGGTCATGTGACGAGAGGAGGGCCCTCTGCCCGGGCCCATGGCTGTTGGAGAGGCAGGATTTGAGGCCAGGCTTGTCTCAGCCCAGAGCCTGAGCCCTGGACCCCTCTGCAGCCCCTCCCTCTGCTTCTTCGATCCCAGCCCGTCTGCCTTCTCCTGACCCCACTGTTAGGTCTGGCATTGGGCTTGCCTGTTGTGGTGACCCCAGAGACTCCACAGGACCTGGCACACAGCATGTGCGTAGTGCACACGTGAATACATGCATTCGGGCAAACGTTTAATGAGCACCTACTAAGCGCCAGGCACCATCCTAGGTACTAGGTATACAGTGGTGAGCAAGACAGACAGAATCCTTGCCCCCAGGGAGCTGGCATTTAAGTAACAGAGGGATACACATGACAATACACTTATGTAAACTATGTCAGCTACCGATCATTGCTCCAGACAGAAAACAAAGCAGGAAAGGGCAGGGGATACCTGCGGGTACAATGACAAATAGAGCCGGAAGGAAGACCTTGCTGAGAAGAGGTGGTTTTCCTGGGAAAGGTGAGGAAATGAGTCAGGCAGTACCTGGAGCACACGGAACAGCCAGTGCAAAGGTCTGGAGGCTGGAATGTGCTGGGCAAATCTGAGGAACAGCAAAGAGGCCAACACAGAGGGCTGAAGGGGTCCATGGTGGGAGGTGAGCACAGAGAACGAGCAGGGGCCAGAGGAGACGGGGTGCTTTGAGGCCACAGCGAGGTCTCTGACTTTTGCTCCAGGTGAAGTGGGAGCATAGGGGGCTTCTGAGCAAGGGAGTGACGTGATCTGACTTGGGTTTTAACAGGCTCCCTCTGGCTGCTGCGGGGGAAGGCAGGGACCGGGGCAGAAGCCTGGAGACAGGGGAAGAGGCTACTGCAGTATTCCAAGCAAACAAGATGAAGGCTGGACCCTGAGTGGAGGCCCTGGAGGCCGTGGAAAGGTACCAGATCCTGGATATAATTTAAAGATCAAAACAATAGGATCTCCCAGTGAACAGCATGTGGGGCATGATTGACGAGCAGGTATCAGGGCTAAGTCCCAAGGCTTTCAGCCCGGTAACCAGAAGACGGAACTGCCATCGTCAGAGAGGAGGAGGCAGCAGTAGGAGAAGGTCCGAGGCCAGCCTGAAACAAGTTACGTTTACGTTTAAGCGCCCATGAGCCCTCCGTAGCCCAGCTGGGTTTTTCTCCAAGGACACAGCAGCAGGAAATGTAATGCACTGTCTGGGTTAAGTTTCTGCAAATCTTCACTCCTCGGGCCAGCTCTCCTCTGGGGATAAAACAAACCAACCAGATCTTTCTCTGCCGTCCCTCCTGAGCCAGGCGAGCCTCCAACTGGGTCGCCCTCCACCCGCAGGGAAGCTGATGCCATAAATCACCCCGAGACGATCCCAGGGCCTTCTGAGGACGTATTGTCTGGTACGAGACTCAGACAATAGAGGGGATTCGGATGAGCTCACGCAGACGCAGGGACATTGGATTTGCCATAAATTATTACAAGGTAACAGGAAATCTCTGTGATCTCAGCAGAGCTAGAGAAGGAATGTGGCAGGGGTGGGGGTGGCGGGGGCCCCCAAAGCCTCACAAGCTCCAAATCATCACCGTGCTGGGCACATGCACATGTGTCTGTGTCCCGGGGAAGGTGATAAAAGCGGACGTGGCATGAATGAGAACTGTGACCTTTCCCTTGGGGACATCAGATGATGGCCCGGGCTACCTGCTTCAAAGCTGTATGTCCGGGAACAAATTACCCAACCTCTCTGGACCTTGGTTTTCTCATTTGCAAAATGGAGGTAGCAGCTGCAGCTGCTTTGCAGCACAGCTGGTGAGGAGGGGGCACAGGTGTTGGTGATGTTCCCTGAGTCCCCTGCTCGCTTTCCGGGTCTCTGCCCCAGCACTGGTAGGACTGCACTTCCCCACCCCTTGGATTTCGGCATGATCATGTGACTCACTTCTGCCCATAAAGTGTGAACGGAAGTGCTACATGTTGCTTTATGAGCCTGAGCACGGTTTGCTGTGATTCGCTTCAGCTGCTTCACTTCAAATGCCAGCAGCTCCATGTGCAAGAAAGAGAGTCCCCCATGTTGGGCCACCGTGCAGAAGAGAGAAATTTTTGTTGTTGTTGGTAAGCTGGGATTTGGGGATCGTTTGTTACTGCAGCAGAACCTAACCTCTCCTGACTGATACAGATTCAAAGAGTTAATTCATACGACGTCCTTAGAACGCTGTCCAGTTCACACTAAGCACCACAGAAATGCTCACTTCTATTCTGGGTTGAGCAATCCCTGAAAGTAAATAAAAACCCAGCTGGACATTGCGTGTGGCCGACAGACTCTGAGGTGGCCCCAGGACCCACCTTCCCTTGCTTTCACTTCCCTGGGGACCTCCTCCTCTCGGGCGTGGGCAGGACTCCTGTAACTTGCTTCTGTCCAATAGCAAAAGGGACAGGCTGTCACTCACATCACATAAAACTGTAATTCTGTCCTGCCGGGAGAGTCTATCCCTCCTGGAGAGACCATGTTGGGGAGGCCCGTGTGGCCAAGAATCAAGGTGGTCAGTGTGCAAGGTACACGTGGGCATTTCTCATTTACCCTAAGGACCCTGTGGAGTGGGGGCTGCAAATGTCCCTTTTGCTGATGAGGAATTGGGGGCACTTAGAGGTTAGAGCTCATCTAAAGCCACAGAGCACATGAGTGACCGGGGAAACAAATGGGTATCCTCTCTTAGGGACACAGACAGGTGTCTCTTCCACAAACAGTTGGGCCCCGTTGTTACTGGGAGGAACAAGAGAACCAACTGATGCACTTGAAAGCACTGTGAGTAAAACCCCAGGGTCCCTTAGAACAAAAAGGGCAAACGGTCCATCCCACCTGCCCACCCTGCTGGCCGAGCAGAGGCTGCCCAGGAAGCTGTGATGAGGCCTGCGGGCTCCTCCGAGGAATATGCAAAGCTCAATTGTTGATGTCTGGCCCGGGCACAGGAGGAAAGAGTGGCAGCAGGCTTGCTCTGCGTTTGCCCACTTGCCCTGCCCCAGCCTTCTCCAAAGGCCAGTCTAAAAGGAGAAGGACACAGCAAGGGTTAGGGGTGCTGGGAAAGAGGTGGCCTGGCACAGTTTCTCAGTTAGTCCTGCAGACTGTGAAGGCAGGCCTTCTGGGGTTCAAATCCCGGCTTCTCCAGATGATCTTGAGCAAGCAGCCCACCTGTCCATGCCTCAGGAAAACAGGGACGGTGTTAATGCGTGCTACATTCACAATTGGGGGCGGGGGGGAACCCAAGAGGAACATGCAGAAGATCTGGCAAGAGGCCCATATCCACTACAGCAAGTGGAGACCGGCCCCACTAGAGCTCTGGTTTGCCACAGGCCACACCTCTCCCAGGAACCGTCCCCTGCAGCTGCATCGCTCACTTCCCTGCCCTGCCTGGCCCTGCAGGCACTGGAGTTTGTACCTTGCGGGTGAAATCACAGAGAATCCATCAGATGGGAAATTCTAAGGACCTGTGCTGGCATGAGAAGAGGCCACACGGAACTGTTTAGGTGGCAGCAACCCTGCACCGGGTGCAGCGCTAAGAGGTCTGCAGATAAGAACCCGCCCCTCACAGCCGCCCATGAAGCAAGTACCATCATTACTCCCACCTTGCATAAGGAGACTGTGGCACAGAGAGGGTATGTAGCTCAGGAAAGCTAACACAGTGAATGCTGACCGAGAACTTACTAGCAAGACTTTTTCTTCTGTTCCCACTTAATCCTCTCAACTGCCAAAGCAGACTGCTGTTAAAAATGCCCATTAAAAAATAAATAAATAAAATGCCCATTTCACCAATGAGGAAAAAGTAACCTGGTCGAGGCCCCACGGCTGAGAAGGTGGGGGCAGGTTTTGAGGCCAGACAACCTGGCCGCAGGGTCTCGTCCGGGTGTGCCTTCCTGTTCCATCTGAGGGGCTGGGGAGGCCCACGGGAGGGGCAGGACAGGCTCCCCGGGGCACCTGACACCAGGCAGGTGGTGAATGGGATGTGTGGTCGCAGCTGCACCCAGTCGGGTGGCAGCCCCGCCCACCCTGGCTCTGTGCAGAGATGACGCTGACCAAAAGAGCACAGGCAGGAGATATTCAGTGCTTGCCACAGCTGCCACTCGCTCAGCATTCTTGCTGAATTAAAAAAAAAAAAATCCCTGAGAATGCCAGAACCAGAGCTGCAGCTTGCGCAAAAGAAAAAAAAAAAAACCACAACAGATAATGTCAGGAATCTTTCTCACAGGCCTATGCAAATCGCATTGAGTTAAACCAAAAGAAAAAAAAAAAACAAAAACGGAGGGGGAGATTTATTGGTTCAAGTAACTAAAACTCCAGGAATAGGTTCAACTTCAGGCATAGCTGGATCCAGGGATTTACATAATGTACCAGGCCTGGATTTCTTTCTCCTCCTCTAACCCCTCCTCTCCTCCATGGTGGAGGATGATGGCTCATGGTGGCAAAATGGCTGCATCTCCCAGGTCCAGATCCAAATCCAGCAGGAAAGAGATGCCTCTTTGGAGCCCTCACTGCAGTCACCAGGATTTAGGTCTCAAATGTCCCTCCAGGCCCCAAGAGAGCCCAGGGGAGGGCAGGGGGCACAGCTGCAAGCAAAGGGTGAGTCATATGAGACCTTCCCCTAAAGGGACACCCTCCCCCAGGCCTCCTCTCCCCATCCCCCACCCCCAGAGACTTCTGGACTGCAGGGGAAGTTGGAGGCTTGTGGCAGCTCAAATTCTCCTTGGCGCAGGCCGGGCCCCAGCCCCAGGCAGCCTCTGGCCTTCGCACAGCTCGTGCTCTCTCTCTCCCACTCTCTGGCAAAACTCTTGTTTTTTCACTTCTCTGTGGGAAACATCTCAGCAATTCCAGAATGCAGCTCTGCAGAGAAAGGTCAGCTTGGAACAGGCATAAATGAATGCTGGCCACACCCCCTTCTCCAGGCCTGGGGGCGCAGAGACGGGCTTGTGTGATGGAGTCTGGGTTGGTCACTGTGCCTTAGTTGCAGGCAAGGACGGCGTGTGAGAGGCTTATGTTGTATAATCACCCTCATTTGTTCAGCCAGGATGGAGAAAGGGCCGGCCGTGAACCTGGCGTGTCTCTCAGTTCCAAGAACATGGTAGGGACCAAGCTCCAGGGAAGACAGACAATATAAAAGAAAAAAACAGCAGTAATTTTAGACAATACGCAATGCTACACTGAAAATAAAGCCTGGGGACGGTTTGATTCCTCTGCCCAAGAGACCAGAGAAAGCCTCTCTGAGTAGCTGACGTTTGAGCTGAAAACTGGATGGGAAGGAGCCAGCGAGACAAAGATTTAGGGGAAGATGGTTCCAAGTAGCAGGAATAGCGAGTGCAAAGGTCCTGAGGTAGGGACAAACCAGAGGCAGGGAGACCAGGTGAGAGGCTGTCTTCAGCCCTGGGGGGCTGGAGGAAGTACAAGATCCCTCTTTTTTTTCAGGGTGGGGGGGCAGCACCATGTCCAGCTGCAGAGCTCCACCTTCCTACCTCCCCTGCAGACCGAGAGTGCCAATGGGTGATGAGCAGATGTTGCTAGGCTGGGCTTCTTGAAAAGCATCCTTTTGAAAAGTCAGAATTATTGAGATCTAATTTATCTGCAATATTCAATAGCATTCCCACCGACTTTGAAATTTTCAGGAATTTTACATCTTGGAAATTGAATGATAACACATCAGGGCTTCCTTGCGCCCACAGACTGGTTTAAAAACCTGCAATTGACCTCTTCTGCTCTTTTTTTTTTTAACATGGGCAGGCACCGGGAATCAAACCCAGGTCTCCGGCATGGCAGGCGAGAACTTTGTCACTGAGCCACTGTGGCCTGCCTAACCCTTCTAACCATTGTTGTTGACAAAAACGTAGCATTGTAAAAACACCACAGTCGAGGAAATGAACACTGCTAGTGCCCCCAAAAACCACTCCGTGCCCCTCTGTAGTCAACCTCTCCCCCACTGAACTCTTCACTGTCCCTCAAGCTTACCTCTTCCAGAATATCATATAAATAAAATCATACAGCACAGTCTTTTCAGTCTGGCTTCTTTCACTTAGCAGAAGGCATTTGAAATTTATCAGGGTTGTTGCATATATCACTAACTGATTTCTATTTACTGCTGAGTGACATTTCATTGTATTCACGTACCGTAGTTTACCCATCCACTTATTGAAGAATATTTGGATTATTTCCCCCTGGAAAACTTTTAAAGGAGCCAGACTCACTTGGAAGATGCCCTTCTGCCCTTACCCCTTTCCCCTCCTTCCCTGCATGCCTACATGATGGCTGGAGCCACAGCAGCCATCTTATAGCCATGAGACAAGCTCACAAGCCATACCAAGAATGGTAGTACAAAATGATAGGTGGCAACTCAGTCCCTGAAACTAGCAGCCTTCAACTGCCCACCTGCCTCTAGACTTTTTATAGCAACAGAAAAGTAACTACTATTTTATTTAATCAACTCTTAAGCTTTCTATTATAGCCAAATCTTTTCCTAACTGATACGCTGAAAAGAGTCTGAATTTCTTTCCTCCCTCTCTCCCTACAGACTTCCCCAGAAGGAGACGGGAGGGGTGTTGGGGTGTTGGAATCTGCACTGGGGGGATAAAGCCATCATTTTATGAGACAGAGGCAAGGGTCAGAGTACAAAGGACCCTCCAAGCTAAGCACCCTTTCCCCCTCCCATGCGCTGAGCTGGAAATCACTTGATGCCCCGATAAAGCAAAAACACTGAGAAAACAAACTCCAGAGGCTGCCCCACCCTGAGCAGTTCCATCATGCAAGGATCTCGGGGCTGGACTGGACTGTCAACGAGGGGTGCCACATAGAAGCCCTTGAGCGGGTCACTTGAGTGAGGCAATCAGTGACTGCCAGAACCTGTGCGGGAGGGGCCTGCACAAAACAACCCATGTGCTCCCACTAGACTGGAGACAAGGGAGATGTGAGCGAAAATGACACACATCCATTGTCTAGCAGTTCTGGAGGTCAGAAGTCCAAAAGGAGCCTCCCTGGCTAAAATGTGGATGTCAGCAGGACTGGAATCCTTCCTGGAGGCGCTGGGGGAGGATCTGCTTCCTTGTCTTTTCCAGCTTCTGGAGGCCATCCACATTCCTGGGCTCTGGCCCCTGCCGGCAAGGACATCACTCCCACCACCACATCTCCTCTGGCTGCCTCTTTCACTTCTAAGGGACCGCATCACCCCAGGGTAACCTCCCCATCTCAAGGTCTGTAACTTAACTGCATCCACAAAATCCCTTTTGCCACAGACCCTAACAGTTGCAGGTTCCCCGGTTTCAGAACATGGACATTTTGGGGGCATCCATTACGCTGCTGCCACACTGATTAAATCCATGGAAGGCAGGGTGCTGACATGGAAAGAAACTAAATCCTGGCAAATGCTTGGAGTCCCTGGATCAAACTGTACCTGAAGCTGTGGCTTTAACTGGTCAACTACCCACTGACCATAAAATTTCCTTTTTTGTCTGTGCGAGTTTGAGGATTTTTGTTGTGATTGTTTTGTTTTATCACTTACAAAAGAGCCTGGTCAATACAGCTCCTAATCCATTAGAATTTCACAGTGAGTAAAGACCGGCTTGCATGTCTCTCTCATATTCAGCCGAAATTCTTTTAAGGTTGGGTCAGTACTCTATTTAACATGGTATCAGCAGCTAGCACAGCACCTGGCACTTAGGAGGTGCCAAGCAAATGCTTGTTGATTGAGTAACAATTTGCTGGTTAAATAACTGAATAAGCACCCTCCGCAGGCCTTCTTACCAGCTGTCACTAGTACAAGGGGGCAGAGAAAAGCCTCAGCATGATTTCCCAGGGGTGCACTGCAGGTCCATCCTTTCCCGTCTGGGAGTGGAGCTTCCTCAGAGTGAGGCTCCGAGAGTGACCTTGCCCAAAAGTGCACAGAAGGCCTGAGCTCCGTGGTCGGCCAGCAGCTCTGCCATCCTGAGCCAGCACTTTCCAAATTAATCCCAGGGCGGCAGCTGCAGCCTCTGCTGACAAATTTATCTGAGTCATTTCTTTGCTCCTAACCGAGAGTCACTGAAGGCCCGTGTGCACAACCAGGAAGGCAAACTCTTCATTTTCTCCAGCCTCGGGGCTCAGACTAGAGGAGGAGCTGGGGAAAAGAATAATCTCCCAGGAAGACCTACATGCCCATGCCTTGGGCCCTAGACCCGAGTTGTCATTTTCATCAGCAAGGTCCCTGTAATTTTTGTGCTGACAAATGGCATCCAAGGCTCCCTGTCCCTCTTCTGCACCCTCCTGGACATGCCAGCCCATTCCTTTCCAACCTCCCCTTGAAGGGTTGGATTTATCTGCTGCAAACCCCGAAGGGCAGGCCTCAGCCTTAGCCAGTTCTGTCCCGTGCTCTGTACTCAGCTCTTCATGCATTTAGATGCGATAACCTTGCAGGCCTTTGCATAGGCTGTTCCTTCTACCTGGAACACTATTCCCCCCACTGTCTTCACTTTGCCTGGCTACTCTCTACACCTGAGGATCAAAGCCTGGGCAGAAATGTCACGGTCCATTCATTTATTTCAACAAGTGTTAACTACAATAATTAAAGACATTCATCTGGCACTTAGGATGTACCAGGCCCTGTCCCATCCTAGTATAATTTACCTAATCTTCACCAAAAACCTATGAGTTGAGGAAACGGAGGCACAGCTGTTAAGTGGCAGAACCACGATTTGGCCCCAGGCAGAGCTGTCTGCAGAAGCTGGCTGTTGAAGCACAGAGCTGCACTGAGCTGGGAGCTGGGAGCAGACAGCCCTGCCCTCACAGAGTTTACAGTCGTCGGGGAAATTTCTCAGATTCAGACTTTGGCAGAGGCGCCCGTGTTCAGTGAATTGGGGGCTGCCTCCTCCACCTCTGACCCCCAATACTGGCCCAGGGCTCAGCGCATCATCAAATGGACACATGAGTATGTAAATAAATGAATGTGCAGCCTAGCCCTGCGTCCTTGGGCACTTAGCCTTTTTGTGCCTCAGTTTCTCTTTCATGAAATGGGGATAACAATGCCCCCCCCCCCACCTTGGTAAAGGTGTACCTGAGCTTCTCCTCTTGAGGGGAGCTCCAACAAGGTATGTGACTGAGATGGGGTGGGGAGACTCAAAGCGCCGGCCATGGCTGAGCCCACCTGGCCAAAGGGGCGCAGGTGGGGGGCGTCAGAACAGCTGACCACCTCCATGGCCCGGGCACCTGCCCATCAGAAGGACCTGGCCCTAAACGCCGGGTTAGTGTGCAGCCCGGGCAGCCGCTGCAGTGCAGCTGTACCAGGCTGGGAGCTGAGCCTCCGACGAGCCCTCACCTGCCACCACGGGTGTCCGCCCAGGAGCCGGCAGGGCGCCCAGGCTGGGTGAGCCACGGGGACAATCACAGATGACAGGTAGGGTAGCCAAACCCACAGAAAGTGGCAGGGGGGCAGCCCCGACGCTCCTCCCGGGGCTGGGCTCCCCAAAGGTGGGGAGGCACCAAGTCCTGCCTGGCCCCTAAGCCCCCCTTGAGCTCTTTTACGGCTTTTGTAACTTGAGGTTTCTTCCAGCTCGGACAGTGGGTGTGTGACTGGCAAGAGGGGCTCTGTCAGAGGAGGTCGCTGGGTGACTCAGGTTATTTAAAAGTCTAGGCCATGGGTGGGCGATGGTGGCTCAGTGGCAGACTTCTCACCTGCCATGCTGGAGACCCAGGTTCGATTCCCGGTGCCTGCCCATGCAAAAAAAAAAGTCCAGGCCAAGAGGATACCCCAAGCTGAGGGTTTCCCAGGGAGCTGGGCTCCTAAAGAACCTCAGCACCCACGTCTCCCTCTGTCTCTGCCTGACAAGTGTAAGCAAGAGCACAGGGCCACTCCTGGCAGCTCCCCTGTGCTAAAGCAGCCAGTTCGGGATCCCAGCAAATTACAGCCTGGTGTTTCCAAGCAGGCCAGGGAGCTCCGTGCTTCCTCTGGCGGAGGAAAGATCTGCCTTTGGGGGCTGAACCACATCGCAGGCTGGCCCCAGTGGCAGCTAGCTTCCACTTGCACACTTCCAGGACGGTTTGCTTACTCCCACTCTGGCACAGCGCTCAGGACGATGCGGAGAGCTGGCCCATGCAGCGGGGCTGCAGCTGGCCGCCTGCCCCTCCCTCCAGTTCTACTCACACGGCCCAGCATTCCTGCAGCTGCTGACATCAGCCCCAGATTGCCAGGAGACCTAGACCCCCACCCCCCACCCAGCTTTCCTTCTCCAGGGAGCACACAGTCAACTAAATAAATGTGTAACTACAAACTGTGATTAGTGCCAAGGAGAGAAATGAGAGGCAAAGGAGAAGAGGGCCATTTTTGCATTTGTTTTGACACCAAAGTGTTAGGATTTCTAGGATATTTCCTCGGTTTGGAGAAATAAGGGATTTGTTCCAGGAGAGAGAGAGAAGGAAAGAAAGGAGGAGGAGGAGGGAGGAAGAGAAGATAAAAAGAGGGAGGGGAAAACAAGGAAAGGAAAAGGAAGAGAAGGGAAGGAAAGAAAGAAAATGGGTTCAGTCCCCCTAATTATGACCTAATCCAGGGGTCTTCAAACTAAGGCCTGTTGGCCAAATCCAGCCTTCAGCCTGCTTTTGTACAGCCTGCAAGCTAAAAATGGTTTGACATTGTTAAAGGATCATAAACACAAAGAAGAAAACGCAAAAGAGCCCTCATGTCCCATATGTCCCACAAAGGCTGAAGTATTTCCTATCCTGCTGGTTACAAAGCATGTTTGCTGCCTCTGGACCCACCAGCTTGTAGTTCAGCAACCCCTTCCCTGGCCTGGGCCAGCTCGGAAATGCAGAAAGAAAGGACAGACCCATCAGCCGAGAATTTTCCATTTCCGCCCACGAGGCCAAGCTCTATCCATCATAAATCTTTAAAAGCAGAGGCCCAGAAGGTTAAGTGATTTCTGCTCCAGCTCAGTGAGGCGAGGTCAGGGGCAGGCAAGAGAATGAATGCCCTCCCACTCCAAAGGAGAAGGAGTCAATGGGTATCCTCTCCAGTTATCCATTTCTCAGCAGCTTTTTAGAAAGCCGGGAAATTAATTTCCTCTGTTCCATGGGTGGTATAGTAGACTTTCTGTCTTATGAAATGAGGGGAGAGGAAAGGCCGATTTATTAATCAGACCTCCTGGTTGCAAGTGATAAAAATCCCTATTCAAAGTATTCAAAGTGGCCGAAGTTGAAAAAAGACTTTGGCTCGTGTTCCTGAAAAGCCTAGGAGTTGTGTTGTCTTCAGGCACGGCTGTGTCCAGGGGCTCCAAGCAGCAGCATGAGGACTCATTTTCTCCATTTCTCCTGGGTTGGCTTCATTCTCAGGCAGGCTTCTCTGCTCCTGCAGCACCAAGCCCAGCCCCACCCACTTGCCAACCCCAGGGAAAGAGGTCCTCCTGAGGCTTCCGGAAACTGGCAGAACTGAATCTCACCGCACCCTGCCTGGATCATGTGCCCCGCCTGAGCTAACCATGTGGTTGGGGCTTGGGATCATCTGATTGGCCGGCCAGGGTCATGTGCTCCCCACAGGCGTGAGGTAGGCGGGGCCAGCTGCACCTGAACTGCAGGTGCAGCGAGGATCCCCCCCCACCCCCCCCCGCAAACACACACAAGCCCCAGGTGCTGCTGCCAAAGGAGGAAAGATGCTGAGCTGTCAAAAGCCACAGCTATCCCTTGCAAGCCTCTTTTCTGGGTCTCACTAGCACCCATTTTACAGAGGAGTAAACAGAGAATGCTGGAAGTGAAGTCTGTCTCTCAAAATCCCAAAGTCAATCCGTGATGGAGGCAGCATTCTAACCTTGACCTGTTCTGACTCGTAATCCTGCTGCCCACACTGACCACCAGCTGTCTCCAATCCTGCCCTCCAAAAGTCGGAGAAGCCCGCACACAGTTGGTGGGCCATAAATGTCCATCAACTTGAATTGGTGTTAAGTGTCTGCTCCACCTGAGACCATAAGATGTGTGAAGGCAGAAACCACATCTGCCTTGTTGGTCACGGCATCCCTGGCCCCAGCGCACAGCAGGCGCTCCACAGATGCGTGGCAAAGGAATGGACTGGACGTAGCCACAGCTCACAGTAGGTGCTCTGCAAGCAGCTGGCAAATGAATGAACATATGCTTTGTACGTACACATAGTAGGTGCTCAACAAATAGTGAGTGAATGAATGAATCTCAGTGGGAGCCAAGCTGCTTGGCTTCCCAAACATTCCCAGATCACTGACAAGATGACTGATTGATAGACAGATACATGGTAGACAGACGGACGGAAGTAGATGATAGATGGAAGGCAAGAAAGAACAAAAGAATGAATGAATGAAAGAGAGAGAGAGAAAGAAAGAAAGAGAGGAAGGGAGAGACGGAGGGTGGGGGGAGAGAGAGAGAAAGAAAGGATGAGTAACAAACCTTTCCCAGCATGTGGAACACTCAGAAGAGGATCTGCGGTTTTTAGTCTGAGACAGTGAGAGCTTCCAGCCTACTTGGAGAGCAAAACCCAGCTCTGCAAAGGGGCGCTGGGTCCTTGCAAAGCGGGAAGGGTGGCACTCGGGGCCTGGCAGCAGAGGCAGGAGAAAGTTAGGTCAGCCAGGGCCCGGCCACCCGGCTGTGCCCGGGCTTCTGCGCCCGGCCTGCCCCTGACCTTGCCTCCACCCCACAACAGAGCATCCATTGTAAGTGGGTAATTGGGTTCCGGCGCATCCCCTTCCCCGCTGGGGGTGGAAGCAGAGGGAAACACAATCTGTTTTCTATTTGTCACGGCTGCCAAGACCGCCACTCCCTCCCCCACCCCCACCTCCGGCCCCGCTGTGCCACAGCCGCTGCGACATCCCTTGGCCCAGACTGCGCTTCAATTAGTGCTGCCCGCCCAGGCAGCCTAACCCGGGAGAAACGACATTATGAAAAGCTAAAAGCTGCTGCGTGGGCCTGCTTGCTTCTCACATCCTCACCTACAGGGAGCCGCGAATACAGCCCTAACTGGTCTCTCAACTCAAAGGGAGGTGTCACATCCTGGCTCCTTTAACTGTGTGACCTTGGACCAGTCACTCAACCTCTCTGAGCCTCAGTTTCCTCATCTGTAAAATGGGACACCAAGGCCTGCAGAGTGGCCGTCGGTGCTTAGGTGTAACTCAACAAATTGTAGCCAGTACTCCTAATTTCTAGAGGTGGGGGTGGGTGGGTGAGAAAAGCTGGACATTTCCAGAGGTCTGTGGGGAAGGAATGTCCATTGGCCAGCAGAGGTCAGGGTTTATTTGTGGGGATCAGTGGGACCCTACCCTCCTTTCAGTGAACACCCCTAGACACAATAGGAGGAGCCAGCCTTGGCTTCGTAACAACTGCAGGCAGGCGAGGCTGCATCCAGCACCATCTTGGGACTCGCTGGGTTTCTTTTCTATATTTATGTATTCACTCATTTCTTTTCAAATTAATTAATTGGTTAATAACATTTTGGACGCTTGTGGAGTGACTCTTCAATGCAAGAACGAGAGGATGGTTTGTGAGGCACCCACCTGTGCCGCCGCTTTCTCCCTGATTTTCACCTCCGCCCATGCTCTTTTCTGTCAAGTTGTCCTGACAGGCGTATGTCTGGGGTGACACAAAGGGGTTGTCAGGCCTGAGTGTGCTCAGAATGCCGCAAGGGTACACGGCTTGGGTGCTGGGCCGGAATCTGAGAATGTGCTTTTATCCCCAGAGTCGCTGCAGCCGCTGGCCCAGGAACCCCACTTTGAGAACCACGGCTCTAAACAATGTATCATGGGGCCATACTTGTTTCAGACTTCAGAACGAGGTATTGTGTTCTGCCTGGTTTTCTGTGAGTACATTTGTTTGTTTGCTCCCCAAACAGGCACACGCCGAGAAGTGAGGAGGGGCTCCTACAAGGCCCAAGGACCTCAGATGAGTGGCCTCTGAATAATTCACCAGTGACTTCTGGCCGAGGCCGGGTGGGGGAGCTGACAGCAGTGACGCCCCATGCAGGAAACAGCCCACTGCTTCTGAGACGCACACATGTACAAGCCTCCAAGAAGCTTCCCAGCGCATGACCTGCTAAGCTTTCCAGAATGGTTTGCCAACCGACGTCACATCACAGCCATCTCCTCAGGTCCCCAGAGCCCCTGATCACCCAACTCCTCCTTCCTTCCCTGCATCCAACCCCCCAGTTGATACAGGACAGCAATGATGCATGGCGGGGTGGGGGCTACAAACTACAGGCTTGGTTCCAAATTCCAGCTTTATTATGCAATTGCTGTGTGACCATGGGGCAGTGACCTTACCTCTCTGAGCCCCAGTCTCCTCACTTATACAATGGAGATATCAATGCAGGCGGTATAAATCTCAGGTCACAACACCAGGCCTATAAGAAATAATATACTTTTATTTTTGCCAATTAACTTAGAGCTGATACCAAGCTTTCATCCTACCTGGATGATGGAAAATTCAGTCTCATCTCAAGATTGGGAATTCTTCACGCTGGAGTGGATCAAAGACCCAATGTCCCAGAAGTCCGTCTGCTCAGTGGTTCCCTCTGGGGGCCCCTGAGATGATGGATCCTGGCAACGTGGCTCCTTCTGGTGTGAAATCCTTCGTGTCCACACAAGGGTGTGTGTGTTAGGGGTGGGGCGGGGCTCCTCATCTGCACGGGATCCTCTTTGCTTAGGGCACCCCTTCCTGGTGCCTGCGTTGCTTCTGGAGCCTGTCGCTTCCCAGGGCATGCCACAGAATGGGGTCACCAGGCCCACAGCCCTGCCTCCTGCTCGTGCTCCTTCCCTGGCTCCCCCTCCAGAACCAATAACAACTCCTTGCCAGGTTCAGGTGCAGCCGACTTGTCGATCCCCCCAAAATACATGTGACTCTTGTTCCACAGTAGTAACATTTCAGGGGGCATGTGGCTGCGGAGCTGGAGGTGCCATTTCCCACCCGCCTTGCTCCCAGTGGAAAACAAGTGGAAATGGTTTGTGCAGCTTCCACACCACTCCCCTAACAGGAAACTGTCTGCCTTCTTTCCGGGAGCTGGGATGGGGACCTGGTTTGACCCCATTTCAACAGTGCATTGGAGGCCCAGGGGTGATGGAGCAGTAAGATGGGGGGATCTGAGTCCCCAAGCAACTGCAGAGCAGAGCTGGGGCCTTCCTTGGCACACCCGCCCACTCGGCTCCTGAGAGAAACACACATTTATCTTCTTTGCACTACCATGCTTTGGGGCTCCCTTGTTACAGCAGCTGTAGCAAACACATCCTGACCCATACATTGGGTTTTCACAAAAGGCAAATAGAGGGACTATCTTCCAGAAGCTTCAACTTCTTGCCTGACAAAAACAAAAACCAAGAAAATACGAAAGGCTGGATGCTGTCTCAAAATCGGGAGAGGGAAAATTACAGGGTGAACACATGCAGATTGATATATTAGGAAAGAATCCTGCCACAAGAACGCCTACCTTGGAAGCTGGTTTGAGGGACGGGGGCGGGGGGGGGGGTTGACGCATGACCAAGTGCATGTAAAAGGCCAATAATCCGGGGTGGGGGCGGGGGGCTGCACTGAGCATTTGGGGTGAGCCCAGCTTGGCTCAGAATCCTACCTTGGGTGTTTCTCAGGGTGTGTGATGTTGGGCAAGTCATCTCACAATTGCGACAAACAATTATTGAGCACTTACTGTGTGCCAGGCATTGCTCTAGATGCTAGAGATGCAGGGGGTAGGGTAGGTAAGAGATACCTGCTCGCTACCCTCTCTGAGCAGACCTGGCTCTCTCGAGTGGAGCCAGCCTAGGGCTTCTTTGAATATACTAGGCTGACCAGCTTTAATGCTCAGTAGTCAGCTTGGAAGTTTGCAGCAGATGGAGGAACATGGCAAAGCAGAGGGGAGGATGGTAGATCTGGCAGGGAAATACAGAGTGGATTAGAGTCAGATGATGAGCATCCCCAGGAGGAAAGAGGAAAAAAACCCTGACTCCTACAATGGCTCAGCAGAATTGCTCTCTAATGAATAATAGCACTGGCTTTCCTGCCAACAATTACATGGCAGGATATCTCTTCTCTACCCTACTCCCCCGTTCCCACCCCCAAAAGTTAAGCATGGCCGTGTGATGTGCCTTGGCCAGTGAAATGTGAGCTGCAGCAATGGAAGTTGCTTCTGAGAAGAAACTTTGAGAACCAGTGCATGATTTGCCTCACGCCTGATGATGCCCCACGTAATGGATTCTCCAGCAGCATGGATCCAAGAGGAGGGAGTGGTGGACACAGCCGGAACACAGCGGACAGGCAGCCTAAGTGAGAATGAACTTGGCTTCTTTCAAACCACTGATATTTGGGGGCTATTTGTTACTGCAGCCTAATGGAGCCTGTGCTGACCGATCCATTTCCATTTCACAGATGAGGACACGAAATCTCAGAGAGGTCACATGGGTTGCCCAAAGTCAAACACGGAGAAGAGGCACAGATAAGACCCCAGGCCAGGCCTGCCCGTTGCTGTGACCTTCCCAGAGGTGGGCTGTCTTCCATTCTGAACAAACCCAGTCAAGCCCCTCACTGTTAACCCCTTCAATTAAAGCCAATTTCAAGGTCTCCTGGTTTCTAAATGAACAGCCCTGATCATGTTCGTTATAGGCCCTGTCTGCTCTGGCTGCTCATTTTTATCAGAAGCCGCCAACAAGATAAATGGCCCTGTAACTTATTGTTCCGCTGCAAAGCACCTCGCGGCGAGTGGCAGCACAGATGCCAGGAATAAATCACATCTGATCTTCCCAGAGCTGGGCAGAGCTCCCCCTAGGAACATCAGGGGTGAGGGGAGCCCTGGAGCCACCGTGGGCCCTGGAGGACTTCACAGAGCTCCTGGGGGGTCTTCTAAGGGGTCCCGGAGGCCTGGAGTGATCAATGGTTTTACTGCCTGGCATCTGTCTCCCCTTAAGCTTTAGCAGCACCCCATTTTTCCCTGGGAAAACCATTCCCCTCCACTCTCAGTACATGTCATTCAGGCAATGCACACATGATCCAGCCAATCTGAACCCCCATCCAATCAGGATAGCAAGGCCTCTGGGGTGGGGACGTGACCCCCACTAGGCCAATGAGACCCAATTCTGTGACTTTTGTTAAACCCTAAGAAAGGAGACATTCTCTTTGAACTGGGGTGACTCACAGAAGGAATGGCTCATTCTTTGTGCTAGCCCTAGCATCTAGCACAATTATAGGCACATAGTACGTGTTCAATAAAAATTTGCTGAATAAATGAATAAGTTAGTGAGGGCCAAGAGAGGCAGGATCTTGTCTAGACTCAGCTGCATTATTCTGTAACTTCAAGAAGCTCTCTTAACTCTTTGGGCCTCAGTTTTGTCTTCCACAGAATGGGGTTAATAATAACAATTGGTAGTAGCTGATGTATCAGTTAGCAATTGCTACCATCATGCTGTGTAACAAAGCAGCCCCCAAACTCAGTGGCTTAAAACAACAATTGTGCATTATTGTTTATGCATCTGCCAGTTGGTTGGGGGCAAGCTGACCCAGGCTAGACCCAGCTGGTCAGCTGTGCCCCACACAGGTCTGAGGATCTGGCTCTGCCCCATCTCCCCTCATCCTTGGGTCAGGAGGCCAAGCCAGGGCTCATTTTGACCATGCAGTGGAGAGGTGCAGCAAGTTCAAAGCCTCTAAAGACTGAGGGTGGGAACCTGCAAGCACCACTCCCCACCCCATCATGGGACAAAGCTATTCATGGGATAGACCCAAAGTCAAAAGGTGGGAAAGGCAAGCTAACCCTTGGGGAGGAGAAGTCACAGGGCACAGGGCAGAGGGCACAGATGCAGGGAGAAGTGGAGAACCGAGGCTGCTGGTAACCTCTCCCACACGGAAGTCAATTGTCTTTATTTGTGTGTTTCCTTGTTTGGTGCCTGCAAAGCCCCTGAGTGCAGGAACCTTTATCTGCTCTGGTCACTGCTATACCCCCACCAACAGGACCGGGCTGGGGACATAAGAGACGCTCAACAGATATCTGTGGAACCAGTGAGCAGCTGGCCCCCCAACCTCCCTGCATGGCCGGGTATAACAGTGCCTCGGGAGTTACACAAGCCCCCGGAGGGTGATGACTCTGTACCCCAACCCTGGCCCTTGAATCTCTAGGACGGGTGATGCCCGTTCTCTGTCCCCTGAAAAACAGCGAGCACGGGGTGCGACCTGGGCCAGGGGACGCCCTCCAGACCTTGGCTGTGCTCACACCTGGCTCTCTGCACACCCCGGCCAGGTGGCCCCCTCCCCCCATCCCCTGGTGGGGGGTGTTGCAGGGTGCCCTCTGGGTTGGTGCCGCAGACGTCTCTGGGCATGAAGGAAGTGGCCCGAAGTTCCCATCCCTGTCTGAGTGGTTTCTCCGTGTCCTGCCTCCCGTCTCTTGAAAACACAGTCATAGAGCTCCCCACCCGGTACCCGCCCCGCGCCGTTCTCTCCCCTCCCCCACATCCATCTGGACCTCAGCCCCCTCCCCCCGAGCGCGCGCACAGGAAGCCGCCCCCGTCTGCCCCCGCCATACACTTCGGCACAAAAGCCTTCCCGCCTGCAGCCCGGCCCGGAAGGAGCACATGTTCCTCTATTGTGCAAGCTCATTTCTCTTCCTGCGGTGGCCGAAATTGCAGACTGGGCGGGGGGTGGGGGTGGAGCGGTGGCTGGGCGGGTGGCCCGAAAGGAGCCCGGCGTGCGCGCGGGGACCCGTCTCCCGCCGCCAGGCCCCTCCCCAGGGAGGGAACCCCGAGGCAGCCATCGCAGCCCCCACGTCCCTGGAGCCCGCAGGAGGCAGGGAAGCTGAAGATAGGCTGATGGAGAGAAAAAGATCACTTCTGGCCAGCCATGAGCTCCGTCACCTGCACCCTTGGGGGTGGGGACGTGCCAAGGTGCAGGTCATGGGAAAGAACTTCCTGGGAGGCAACACTCGGCTAGGACTCAGCCAGCGCTCTCTGGTGCCAGGCTCCGTCCTAAGCACCTTCCTCATTCAGTCCTCAGACTTTAGGGGCTTTAGGACTTTAGGGACTCTTGTTGGCCCCTGCGCTGGTCTGAAAGGAATAATCCCTATTCAGTACTGTATGTTTGAAACTGTAATCAGATCATCTCCCTGGAGATGGGATTTCATCAAGAGTGGTTGTTAAACTGGATTAGGTGACAACATGTCTCCACCCATTTGGGTGGGTCTTGATAAGTTTCTGGAGTCCTTTAAAAGAGGAACATTTTGGAGAATGGAGTGATTCAGAGAGAGCAGAGCAGAATGACCTAGCCATGAGGAGCAGAGTCCACCAGCCAGTGACCTTTGGAGATGAAGAAGAAAAACGCACCTGGGGAGCTTCGTGAAGGGAAGCCAGGAGAGAAAGCTAGCAGATGACGCATGCTCTCCACATGCTCTTCCAGCCGAGAGAGAAGCCCTGACTGTGTTCGCCATGTGCCTTCTCACTTGAGAGAGAAGCCCTGAACTTCATTGGCCTTCTTGAACCAAGGTACCTTTCCCTGGATGCCTTAGATTGGACATTTCTATAGACTTGTTTTAATTGGGACATTTTCTCAGCCTTAGAACTATAAACTAGCAACTTATTAAATTCCCCTTTTTAAAAGCCATTCCGTTTCTGGTATATTGCATTCCAGCAGCTAGCAAACTGGAATACCCCCATTTTACAGAGGAGGAAACTGAGGCTCAGGGCAAGGGACTCAACTGAGAATAGGCAAGTGGAAAGCAGCAGAGCTGGGATTCAAGCCAAGCGGTGTCAGCCCAGAGCTCACCCCATAAACCCCGTGGTCAAGCGTTCATCTTCCACAGAGACCTTCATTGTCACTTCGCCATCATCATCACCAGAGGAACAGTCACATTACACTACACTTTGCAGGTGCCAGGTGTGCTGCTGTAACAGCTGGACATTCATTGGTTCATTCAAACCCCCCGTAAGATGCCTGCCCTGCCTCCACGCCCTCTGCCCTGTGACTTGGCAGCTCCCCCCCGCTGAGAAGGTGACATTTATTTCCCCACACTTGGGGTCTGAGCTGCCCCTGTGACTGGTGTCAGTCAATAAAATGTGCAGGAATGACAACATGCTGGTTTCGAGCCTGGGTCCTAAGCCCTTGCAGGCTTCTGCTTGTCCTCTCGCAACCCTGCCACCCCTGCAGACCATGCCCAGGCCGGTGGCTGGAGGACAAGCCAGGAGCAGAAAGAACTGACCTGACAACCCAGCAGGCAGCCGGCCACCCCGACGCATGAGTGGGCACCTCTGAGATGGGAAAAGCACCAGACTCATGAGCAAATAAAGGCTTGGAGGTTTTTATGTTTCAGTTTAGCAGCTTTATTGAGATGTAAGTCACATACCATACAATTCATCCATTCGAAGTATATAATTCAGGTATTGTTTTAGGTCACTGATATCTGGGGCAACTTGTTATGCAGCATGATTTTGCCAATAGATAACTGATACAAACACAAATCAAAGGCCTCCATCCATTCGTTCATGTATTTAGCTGTTCAAAGACATACCTGAAAGGTTTAGGAGGCGAAAGGGTGAGAAAGAAGGAACATAGACAAGGAAATTTAAAGTGGGGGGGGTTTATTTCTGCGTTCCTGGGCTGAGCTCACCAAATCCAAGATGGAGGGAGGTGAGTCAGCGCCTGGGTGATGGTGTGAGCGGTTTTTAAGCAAGGGGGACAGGTGCCATCCAGAAGAGGCGGTTCATCAGTTCCAGAAGTCAGGTGTCCGGAAGGGGCGGTTCCAGAAGCCATGTTGGGAGAGGCGACACAGCCTCGGCAGCTCCAGTTGCAGGCCATTCCCCATTCCCCCAACCTAACAATACCTAATGAACATCCAGTGTGTGTCCAGAGAGAGACCTGTCAGGAGGCTGCAGAGAGCCCACAGCTCCTGGGGGAGAAAGGCAAGAGCCCCCATGCTTACAACAATGTGGTAAAGCAGTGTGAAGAACCTAAGCGCAGGGGCTGTGCAAGAAGCACCTGGGAAGGGCGCATATCCAAGACTGAGGAGGTTGGGAAGGCTTCCTGGAGGAGGTGTTGTCTAAATGGAAGTCTGAAGAAGGAGTGAAAGGCAGCCAGCCTGGGGAACCGTGGGCAGGCAGGAAGCCAGGAGGCCACTCCAGGCAGTGGGAGGAAAGGAAGAGGCTGCTTTGGGGAACTGCAGGGAAGTTGGGAAAGCTCTGCTGGAGGTTGTAACCTCAGGGCCTGGCAGGTTTCCTCCAATCGGATTTGCACTTGAGAAAGATCTCGGCGGGCAGCAGGGCAGCAGGGAGGTCAGCCGAGCCTGCAATTAAGCACCGCCACTGGCGTCACAGGTGCCAAGGGCATATGGCAGCGCCGCCACCCGGGCTCGTCACAGCCGGTGTCTGGCTGTCTCCGCTGCCCCCTCGGACGCTGGCTTCCCCATGGACAGCGACGCGGAAACTGAGGTTGTCCAAGGGCACGCCGCCCCATCATTAGCTGCTTCCCCGGGGACGGCAGCAGTGGCAGAAGGGAGGACCTGGGCCCAATGTCCAGCTTCTCCCCTCCCGAGCAGGCGGCCGCCACCAGCTGCAGGACACCCCAGGGGCCACGGGGCCGAGCGCATCTGCTGACCGTGGGCAGCGGTGGGGGCAGCCGGAGCCCTCCCGCTGGCCCCAGTGCAGCATCGCCCCCCTGGCCTGGCCAGCCGTCCCCGCCCCACTGGCGTCCGTCACTCCGAGCAGAGAAATAAAGCCATCGCCGTATCGTTGTCCCGGGATTAATGTCCCTGCTGTGAAAACAAACGTCGCGTCTCGCCGCCAACATTTATTTTTGATAAATGCTGTGACTTTGCCTTGACATTTCGGAAGCAGCAGGAGACCATTACCCAGTGACAATGTTCTATTCCACTGACATTATCTCTTAATTATAATACGCACGTAATGCTGAAAAAAAATGGCCCATAAATAGCTCATTTGGAGTTGCAGCATTGTGCCCTGTCGGGGAAACGCTGAACGATTTCATCCAGGGCTTGCAAATGAGGGGAGACAAATGGGTATCGGGGGGCCCTGTGTGAATCCTGCGTCCTCAATGACAAAGCTCGCATGGTGGCAGGAGGTGGTGGGGAGGTGGCGGGGAGGTGGCAGGGACTTCATGGCATCAACTGGGCTTCTGCCCTTCCCCGGGCAACCCCCCCCCCACCTCTGTCCCCACTCCCCAGAGCAGAGAGCACTAATCCACTGCCAATGAATAGCCTGCCAGCTCAAGTCCTGCAAAATGGTCTGATATTTGGTGCAGAGGGGACAGGCATTGATTTTCTTTTTTTCCAGGAACATAATTCTGTTAAGGGGCAGGGAGGTGGAGGAAAGGGCTGGCCGGAGGAAGTCCCATTTTGGAAATCCTCTGGGTCAGGAAGAGACATTCCCCAAAGACCCAAGGGAGTAGGGCCGGTGCAGGGGCCTCGGGACAAACGGGATGGTTCCAGAAGGAAACACAGACACCCCCGTGGAACTTGCAAACAGCTTTTAGAGACCCACAGAACAACCCAAATCAGGCTGATGCGATGAACATTTCTGGAAACCTGACGCTGGGGGGTGGGGGTAGGGGGGTGGGGGTCTGTGGACAGGAAGTTCTCGCCTGAAAAGCGCAGCTACTCCAAACGCAGGCCAGGAAAGCTCAAACTCCCACCCAGTGGCTCTAAGCTGGAGCTGATTTGCCTCCCAGAGGACCTAAGGCAGCATCTCGAGACATTTTTGGTTGCTGCAACTTGGGGTTTGCTCGCATTGCATCCAATGGGCCGAGGCCAGCGAGCGGCTGCCCGCCTCCCAATGCACAGGACACCCCCCAACCAATAATCTGGCCCCAGATGTCAGCAGTGCTAAGGTTGCAAAACCTTGGTCTAAAGAGTTACAAGACGGAAGTGGGGTTGATGGGAGGTTAGAGAACGCCAGGAGCCTTGACATGATTGAGAAGATTCTAGAAATTCTGTAGAGCTGCAACCATGTGGAGAAAATGTACAAGAGCAACTACCCAAGGAATTGAACACAAGCTATGGCTTCCAGATGGGCAGGGGAAAGGGGAGCATAAATATAAAAACCACCCCCCTCTAAGCTGGTTTTCATGCCGACCCAAGACCAGGAAGGAAAATTATCTTCATACCAATGCTTTGCAGTAGTTATTATTTTTCCTCTTCATCTTACAGACGGGGAAACTGAGGCTGTGGGAGTGGGAGGAGTGTGTGCCTGGCTGCTCCGCTGTCCGGAGACTTGGAGGAGGGCAGAGCGGGTGAGGGTGGCCTTCGGAGTTGGAGCCGAGCTCTGGTGTTCATGGGCTGGGACACAGTGGGTGAGTAACTGCACCTCTCTGGACCTTTGTCTTCTCTTCTGTGTACCTAAACCCATGTCACGAGGTGGCTGAAGGGACGGGAGGAGATCACAAGTGTGCCTCAAGCAGGAAGCAGAACCCTAGTTTGATGGTTTAAGAGGCTTTAATGAAGGGAAGGGCTGATGGGCATGAGCAGGGTTAAGGAGGGGCGCTGTGCCGTCCCCTGGGGTGAGCAGTGGAGGAGCCTATGGGTACCCTCTCTGTGCCTGGAGGCTGAGGAGGTCAGGGGCTGCAAGGGGGGCGGCCACGGCAAAGCGGGAGCTGCCACCCCCCATCCCCCTAGGAGCAAGTAAGATCAGGGCCCCCCCTTGGCTGCACCCAGAGGCTGAGGGCACCCACAGGGCCGGGGCCAGGAGGGAGCCCAGGAGGGGCAGGGAACCAGCCAGCTGGGGTGAGCGCCCAGCGAGGCACCTGGAAAACTGCAGAGGTCAGAGGCCCAGCTGCCCGGGCCAGCCACACTGAGCCCTCGCCGGCACTGTCTCATCTGCAGAGTGGTGACAGTGGCAGTGGCGGTGCCTCCTCATGGGCCATCGAGGCAGCAGGACCCCAGAGGCACAGGCCTGACCGGAGCCCCGACATAGCTGCAGGGCTGCAGGTCGCCTCTTGCCCTCCCCTGGCTGCTGTCTCCCCGAGGCCGTGACACGGCCCCACCGACACGGGGGCAGAAGGTGGCCCCCGGGTGCAGCTCTGGAGGCCAGGCAGGAGGTGGTGGCGGTGGGAAGGAGGCTCCCTCCCAGGCTCAGGGGACGCTCCGCCAGCCCCCCTCCTCCCCGTTGCCATTACTGAGGTTTCACACTGGTCCGTGCTCCAGAGCGGACATGGGGGCCCAGGCTGGGGGACAATGAGATGCTGGGGACAGCCAAGTTCCGGGGGGAGCCTGTCCACAGACTTGAAGCTCAGCTGCAGCCCCAGGGCCGGCCCGGTGGGGTGACACAGCACATGCGTCCCCTCTCAGAGGCGCAACCAACCCCCAGGCAGGGACGGCCCAGTGGGGCCAGAGCATCCAGTTTTGCACATTGGAAAGGCAGATTTTTTAAACAAAAATCCCATGATTTTTTTCATCTTGGCCACTAATTCAGATATTTTTTTCTCCTTAAAACACTGCATAAAGCCAAAGCAAACAGGCCGCTAGCTTGCACCCTCTGCTCTGATCCCAGGCTCTGCCTGGAGACGACCCCACGGCAGCGTGCAGCTACCCCAGAATTCACCCTGCCACGGGGCCCTGGCTGGGGACACTGGTCCTGGCGGCTGCCTGCCCACTGGTCCCCGGGAGGAGCCCCCACAGCTCACTGACCCTCTCTCCGCTTCAGACCCCCCTCGGTGCATCACTTTCCCAAAACCACCCCTGCCAGCTGCCACCCAGCTAAGTGGCTGCAGCGCTCGGGGCTCAGGGACCCCGTCTGTAAAATGTGGGTGAGGGTAGCAACGGCCCTTCGGGGCCGGCGTGAGCAGGAAGTGAGGGCCCCTGGCGGGTGGAGGGCTCAGCAGCGTACACAGCAGCTGCTCAGTCGGCGCAGCAAAATCCATCAAAACCGGTAAGAAAAGAAGCCTGCCTCAGCTGGGGGTCCCCGGAAGACTCGAAAAAGGGAAAGGGGCCCAGGATATTTATCTGGTCTGCACATTTCCTCTTGTTCACAGGAATATCATGAGACACTAGCACAGGGACACACACAAGATGTGGTGGCAGAAGACCTGCCTCACTGCCTCACTGTGCAGCCTGCAGCAGCTCACACGACCTCTCTGAACCTCGGTTTCGTTCCTCAGAACATAGGGCTAATTTCTCCTTGTAGAATTTTTGTAGGGATTGAAAGGCTTAATGGAAGCCAAGCACAGAGCAAGTGAAAAAGGCCCTTGCAAAAGGTTAGGGCCCTTTAAGAAATTCCTGATGCATTCTTTTCACTTCAGTTCCTGGCTTTTGCATTAAAGGGGGTGGAGTCTGAACGCAAAACTTTACACCTTCCAGGTGTGCAGGGCTGTGGGGTGACTCCCTCCCCCAGCCTTCCTGCTGCACGGATATTAACAGGCTCCCCAGGTGGCTCTGGTCTCTGCCCCAGGACTGGCTCAATCACTGGTATCACCCTGGGCAGCCGGGGTGGACCTGGCCTGAGAAGTTCATGGTCTCCACACTCTGCCCGCTGTGCCCTCGAGAAGGAGGGGACCCCGAGCTCCTGTTTGTCTATCACTGATGGTGTCTGAAGAATCACCTTACTGTCCACCGCGCCCCCCAAGACAAAGCACGGCTCCATGTGCCTAGTACCCGCAGCTTAGGGAGAGGAGCCACTACGTGGTGAGAATGGAGGCTCTGTGAGGACAAGGTTTTGGATCTGTGTGTTCCCTGCCGTATCCCCAGTGCCTAGAACAGGGCCCGACAAGGCGTAGGTTCCCAGTAAATATCCGTTAACTGAATGAAGAAGAATCTACCCTGGACTGACTGACTGTTATGTGCCAGTTACTCAGCCCATTCAATGCATTATTTCACTGAATGCTCACTCCACTATCTGGCCTGGGATTGTATCAGTCAGGACAGTTCAGGTTATGCTGCAGTAACAAATAACCCGCCAAATCAAACAAAGGTTTATCTCTTGCTCATGCACCCTAAGTCAGCTCGGGGCTCTGCTCTCTGCCACCCTCATTCTGAGACCCAAGCTGATGGAGAGTCACCATCTGAGATATACTACCTGTCACCATGGCAGAGGGAAAAAGAGCTCACAAGTTTCTCGCGATCAAGAGGCTCCAGCCTGGAATTGATGCATGTTACTCCACTCTCAGCTTTTGGGCAGAACGGATCACACGGCCCCAGTCAACCCCCGGGGACCTGGAGATGCCATCCATGCATGAACCCAGAGGTGAGAATCAAAAGGGACTGATGGACTCACTACTAAGGGCCACTACAATGGCATCCCTATTATGTCCATTTTTACAGATGAGAAGGTTGAGGCTCAGAGAGGTCAAGTGACTTGCAGAAGGTCACACAGCTAGTGAATAACAGAGCTGAGATTCAAACCCAGTTCCACCTGACCCTAGAAGCTATAGATTCCAAAGAATGATCTGTTGATCTTGTCCAAGCACAAGATAAACACATTCGCTGAAGGAGACAGAGAAGAACACTCACACACCCACATAGAAAGGTGAAGGGCTGGGTAGACAGTTATACCATTTTAGCTTACACAACCAACAGGCAAAGGCAGATACAGCTCCAACTGTCAAAACCCTGTCCAAGACATGTTGTGTTTGGCGCATGCGGTATTTTTTTAATTGGAATTTGTTGCCAATTATTAAAACCCGGGAGACTTTACATTTAAAAAACCCAATTTCCATCTTCTCTTGCAACAAGGAAGAAGGAGGCCCTGAGCACCCCTGGCTGCGTTCCTACAAGGCAGCGGTCAGCTGTGGCCGGAGGCAGAGCCAGGCCCCAGGATCATGCGCACAGACCCAACGCCCAACAGGCAAAATGCCGCCGTGTTCACCCGCGGGTCCGTCAGCCTCGCCTTCGCGCCCAGACCAGTTTCATCACAGTCTCAGCAACAACGTGCAGTGATGGACCTTTAAAGGGGGGATGTGCAAATATTAAAAAGTTCTTTCAGGAACTAGAGCAAATGTACAACACTATTACAAGGAGTTGATATTAGGGCAGCGTATGGGGGGAAATGCACCTACTACAAAGTATGGATTATAGTTAACGGTAATATTTGATTATTCTTTCTTTTATCGAGAGTACTGTGGGTCAGTAATGGGGGAGATAAGGAGTATGGGAGGATTAGGGTTTTTTATTTTTTTTCTGGAGTAATGAAAATGTTCTAAATTTCATCATGGGGATTAGGCACAGCTATGTGACGAAGCTACGAGCAGTGATGGTATACTTCAGATGGTTTTTATGGCATGTGAATGTATCTCAACAAAATTGCATTAAAAAAATAATAAACAAAAAAAAAAGGCTTTGAAAGGTGCCCCTTTGGGGGAGGAAAGCCATCAGCTACCTGTTTGCCACCCCCACTTGTCCTCATGCAGGGCATATGGCAGGGCATATGGTTTCAACCTCCAGCTGCTCAGTGAATAGATGCCCAGTCTGCTGGGCCTCTTACCACCACCTGCCTGGCTCTGTGGCCAGTGCACGTGCCTCCTCTGACCTACATGTACCTCTCCCTTTAAGAAGCTAGTTTTACAGACCTCCAGGCTAGCCCCACAATGATGCACCGGCAGGAGAACACCCACAATGTGTTTGACAGTGGCACCTCCTGGTGCTGTGCGGTATTACAGCCCAGCTCAAATAGACCCCATCAATACTTAAAATGAATCCTTAATGTTAGGGTTTGTTCCAAGAGTACTTTGTGATACCTGAAAATCTCTTAAAACTATTTTCAGCCTGAAGTGTATAAAATGTTTTCTTTACGATCCTCCTCAAGACTCTTGAGAGGTAGACAGGGCGGGAATTGGGGTGCTGTTGGGCAGTGGTGGGCCCGGCACAGAGGGATCAAGGGGCTCATGTGAGGGAATGAGGTGTCCCCAGACCTCGTCAGCACAAAGCTCTAGCTTCTAAGCCCTGCAGCCCACCTCTCAGCCAAAGCTGATACCATGAAGGAAACTACGTCCTTCCCCACAGCAGCCCACAGGGCAGAGCACTCCATGAGGCAGAACCAGAGACGCTGACAACTAGTCTGGGAATCCTCAGCCCAGAAATGGAAGGAATTCCTGTGGCTCTGGGAGGAACAGATGGGGTGGGTCACGAAAGCAGAGCGAAGTTCCCAGAATCCAGAAGGGGGCTGCACCGTTCTGAAAAGACACTGCAGGCCTGACCACCAGTCTAATGCCTTCCCACATCACACTTCTCAAATCCATCTGCTCAGACACTCTCCCAGGGGAGTGGAAGGCACGTTTCATTCTGGAAGCCGTGGAGGTAAATGAGATCTCGTTTGCAGAAATGTACATCATGGCCCATGTTGCTCAAACATCTGTCTCCTTAACGCAGAAAACAAACAGCTCTACCTCAAAGGGTTCCCTTCTGCCTCCGCCGAGGACTTCTGAATGCTGTCGGATTTGCTTTGTGGCAAATGTGATGGGGAATCTAGAGCCACGCCTAACTCCAGACTCCAAAAGATGTTGTCATTTGGCTCAGGGTTTCACCCTCAGGAAGACACCCTACCCCTGCAGCCCTCAAGGCATTCACCTTGACTCCCAAACCTCAGAAGAGAAAGTACGAGAACCAGTGGGCCCTCTCCTTCCCGTGGCCAAACCCCCAGGGCTGCCTCCTCCAGCTCTCCTGCCCTCTCTTTCGAGTCTTGTTGTAGGTTTTGAGAGCCAAGCACTATTTTTAGAAATGTTTACTCTTACGCCTCTCCTTCCCCTTCCATCCTCAACCTCTCTGGAATGAGCCTGGCTGTGCCCCTGCTGGGTCCTTCCAGAGTGGTCAGGCACATGCCTGGGGTTCAGGGCCTCTTTCAAGATGAAAGAGATCTCTGGGATTTGGGTTTGGGAGAAATGAGCCTTGCAACCTCCTTTCCTTGGCCAGCCTGCACGGATTCTCCAGGAGTCAGGACACATCTCGATTTGCCGCCTTGGTCGGAAATGACGTTCCTTGAAGCCGGGTTCCCAGGAGTGATTTCAGAAGGGAGGAGAGAACCTGGGGTCTCTGGTCGCCAGCAACTGTCACGAGTCCTTCCTAACCATGCAGCAAGTAGTTCAGCGTGTGTGTCCCGGGCCAGGCTGCCAAGATGCAATCCAGATGCTGAGAGCAACTGGCCACAAGCTGTGGACACTTAGCTCCCCGCTCCGTGCCTCAGTTTGCTCATCTATGAAATGAGGAGGATGACAGGACCATCTACTGGGTTACTACAAGGACTCAATGAGCCAAGGGTAAAACACTGCCTGACACACAGTAAGTGCCCAATAAATGCCATCAGCGCCCTGACAGGATGTTTTAGAAGGGGAAGCCGAGACACTGGGGCGCAGTTCAGCCTGATGGGCCAGGAGCGGCCAGCATCTGAGATGTGATGTCCTCCAGGCATCCTGGAGGTGGACAAGTGGGCCATTTGCCTGGGCCTTGCACTCCCCAGAGCCCCCCAGGGGGACTTTGGACCCGATTTCCCCAGGAGGCTGACTCCCTGTCCTCAATGCCGGGTCCAGACTGAAAGAGGATGGTGCTGTAATGGTTTCCCATTACAAAATCCAGCCCTTCCCGCACGCTGAGAGTCCGCATTTTCACAAACCCCCCAAATTCACGTATGTCTGTTGTATGGCATTTTTATATGCAGAAACGGCTAACTTGATAACTGCAAACATAAAACAACTGGGTGTAGTTTTTGCAGCTCTAGTTTGTGCAATTTTCATTTTTACTTGCAATCCACCCCAGGTCTCCATCTGCCTGGCGGCTCGCTGGCCCGGGTGTGCTGCAGTGGTGGACCCCCAGCGCCCCCTGGTGGCCACGCCTGCAGGCGGCCCCTGGCTGGTCCTGGACCTATGTGGAACCCCAGGAAGCCAGGCTGGAGGGTGACTTGGCCTCTCCCCTCCAGCAAGTCCCGCCCCCAATCCTGCTCACTCCCCCGATCATTCATTCATTTGTTCAGCAAATACTGATCTGCAAACACACCTCTGCCCTAGAGTGAGCCAGGCACTGCGGATGAGACCGTGGACCAAGGAGACCCTATACCTGCCCTCGGGAGCTTAGAGTCTAATGCAGGAGGCAGAAGGAGATGCTTTATGCAGGAGAAAAGCAAAACTCAGGGGGGCAAGAAGCCAGGAAATGCCCCCTTCTGAAACAGCGACTTGGAAGCGAGAGAGAGCACCACAGATCGCCCTGTGCAACGAAAGCGTGGCAGTTTATACAGTGTAAACCAGATCATGTTACTCCCCAAGTTAAAACCCTCCACCGGTTTCCCATTGTCCTTAAAATCCAAACTCCAAGGCCCTGCATGATTTCTTCCTAACTCTCCAAGCTCAGCTCCCGCCAATGCTCACCCCTCCCCAGGCTTCCTGTGCTCCAGCCACACACTCATTTCGGCTCTGCATGTTGCCACCTCAGGGCCTTTGCACATGCTATGGCTTGTTCCTGAAACACTCTTTCCCTGGCTCTTCAAATCCTGCAGGAATCATCATAACTGGCACTGTCTCAAAGTAAACTTCTAGAAACACTCTCTCATCTAAGTCTCACCACACACACACACACACACACACTTCCTCTCTGTCATGCTTGCTTTTACTTCTTTCCAGACACCCACGCTATCTGGAGTGAGAGATATTCATTCACTGGTGACCGGACATAAACCCACGGCGTCAGAGGCCTCTCCTACTTTGTCTGTCACAGTATTTCTAAAGCCAAAGGCAGCATATTGGTGCTCCACCCCGACCCCCAGAGCCAGTCGATCCCTTCTTACTGCGTCTGTGCACCCCTGGGCTTTGGTGTGCTTTCCTGTCTGAAACCTGGCACCTGTGGCTCTTTCTTGGACAATCACCCAACTTGTCCTCCTGGGATGCTCCTTACCCGATGGCGCTTAGGGGAGGGGTATGAACACCCAGCTCTCGAGCCTGGGGTGGGGGGGTCACCCAGCCAGGGCTCACCCTGCACAGCCCCCCCACCCCAGGATGAGGCCGGGGCCACCCTCCTTGGGACTCTGCTGAGATCCCCCCCGGCTGGCTGCCTCCCCTTCCCCTTTTTGCCCGTCCCCAACCCTCCCACCCCCCGCCAGCATCCCCTGGGAGTTCTGCCTCCATCAATCACTTGCACTGGAATCTCTGTCTCAGCGTCCCCTCCTGGGAGCCCGATCCAAGGCAGTGCCCAACACATCAGGGCCTGACCCATAGTGGACGCCCAACGGCATTTGTTGAATGAATGAGTGAGTGAATGAGTGCATCAACAGCCATCTCAGAGCTCGACTTTCTTCCAGTGCCCAGGAGGTGCTCTCAGCATGCAGTAGGTATCTAATAGGTGCAAGCTGGAGACTCTTCCATAATAGCCCTGGACCCCACAGAGAACACCCACACCGATTTCACACCCTCTCGGGGCCGTCGGGGATGGTGTAGCAGGTGTTTTCCCTCCCGGTTCGCGGTGGGAAACGCAGCGCGTCTCTGCAGGGCCTCGGGGTCACCTGAGCAGGACCCGGAAGGGCCCTTCCGCTGCACGCGCAGAGCAAACACCGAGGGACCCTGCTTGCTACTTTAGGGCTGACCCTCTTCGGGGGCTTGGAAAGGGTCGCGGACACCTTTGAAAACCTGAAGAACATTAAGGAAACACTTCCCCAGAAAACATGCTCAGAGACACACGTAAGATAACAATTTCGGGGGGTTGGGGGTTCCCAGGGCCAGGCTGTGAGCTCCAGGAAACAAACCCCGGTTTAAAATCAATTCAGGCAAGTAACAGTGGGGCGGCCAGGAGCGCCCCCGAGCGCGCGTGCCTGGCTCGGCAGGAGCGACCTGTGTGCGCAGCGCGCCGCCCAGCGGCCGATCCCGGAACTGCCGAGGAGACCGGGCTCCCGGCTCCCCTGGACGATGGGAAAAGCCATCCACGGATTTAGGCAAAGACCCCCAGGCTGGGGGACGCGTGAGTGCAGAGGCCCAGCCCCAGACATGCCACCCCGGGATGCCCAACTCTTGAGCAACCTGCCGACCCGCGAGGCAGGTATTCTGCTGATCCCAAGGAAATCCACCTGGCTGACTCCATCCCCAGTGCACTCAGCCCCATCTCCCTGCTGACAGTCACAGCACCCTGCCAGGCGACTTAGGGCTCATTTCAGTTCAAAGGGGAGAGAGCAGCCTGGAGAGGCTGCATGATTGGACGCCTAGTCCCAGAGCTGGTGGGTGGCAGGATGGCAAGGCTGCTGCAGGGGAGGGGCCGGGTCTGCGTCTTCCACCAAAGCGTGCCCAGCACAGGGAAGGCTGCACAAGTATTTGCTGAAACAGCAAGTGAAAGAATACAAAGGGATGTAAGTGACTGTCTTAGCTGAGCTTATGACAGTTAAGTGACTGTCTCAGCTAAGCTTACGACAGTTGCTGGCACAACGCCAGGCCCCCGGGGTTACCTTACAGGCCCTTGGTTGCTACAGCAACTGAAATTAGGACTTCCTGAGATATAAGACATTTTAGTATCAAGTGGGGTACAGATCCAGTGCCCCAGGAGAGCCAAGACTGGGAAAAGCTAAGTGATCAGGGAGGCTTCCTGGAGGAGGAGGCATGGCTGGAATTGCGTCATGGGGTGGGGGTGGACACCACAAGGGGGCAGCGGGGAGTCACTGGTGGAGCCTGCGTGGCCATCTTTAAACTATAATAGTTTGTGTATATTTTAGGACCCGTAATTTCACAGATACACGTTTCTTCCTTTCAAAAGAAAAGTGAATCAATTTAAAGAAAATACTAAGTAGTAGAGTCACATAGTAGGTGGGGGGCAGGGTCTAAAGTGAGAACATGAGAAGAACGTTTCATGAAGTCAGAGACACCCCTGACAAAATTAATTCCTTAGGGCAATGCCCCGCTTCACGAAGGCTGCCCCCTCAAGTGTCCGCACAGGCTGTCCTTCCACCATTTGGGAGCGCGCGACGTGAATGGGACCAACTTGTGAATCAAGGTTGTACCGAATCCAAATCACTTCAAACCTTAAAACACTCACAAGCAGAGGCTCACGCAGTAACACACACGGCGGGGGGGTGGGGGCACATGTCGCCTCTCCCTTCCCAAGTTCGCTTGGGACACACAGGTGCATACACAGGGTAGAATGCTGTTTTGGTTCTCCAGTGGCTATAACAAATACCACCCACCCAAGGGGTTAACGCGGAACAGGAATTGTTGGCTCACGGTTTCAGAAGCCAGCAGGCGGCCTCCCTCCGGTGGGGTCCGGGCTGGTCATGTGACGACGCACATGGCGGCCTCTTCTCCTTTCTCTTCTGGGCCCCGCCGACTTCCAGGTTCCGGCTGCTCCCCCGGGACTCCTCTCTCTGTGGCCTGCTCGCTAAGGCCTCTGGGATTTAGACCCATCCTCACTCAGCTGGGCCACACCTTAACCGAAGGGTGCGCACCGACAGTGGGTTCTCACCCACAGGAATGAGCTAAGATGAAGAACGCGTTTTCCTGGAGTACAGAACAACTCCAAGCCACCACAAATGCTTTATGGAAAAGCTTGTTTGTTTGTTTGTTTTTTCTTTTTTATAAGCAGGTGGAGCTAAATGCAAAACGTAAACGTGTCCATGATATGGCTCAAAAGCCGATAAATTAAAAATCCTTGCGGTGGTTATCAAATAACTGAAATCCGGGGCACAGGGCTCGACTTTCCAAGGGAACGGACAGAGGAAGTTTTAAGAGAACCATCTCCTCATTTCTCGACCTTGACCACTGCGTTTGCTATTGACCTTCAGGCCTCCTCAAGAGTCCCCCAGGTCTCTCTGCAGTTCCCCCAGCCTCTTTAAGTAATACATCCTTTTGCAAGTTCATTGCTTTCTACGATTTTGGAGAAGGGTGAAATGGAATTGTCAGCTGCTAGAGCATTAAAAAGCCTTTTTTTTTTTTTTAAGTGGGACATTTTCTCAGCCTTAGAACTGCATTAGAAAGCCTTTTGCATGCAGATCCTAGTTGCCTATTGCACAGGAGTTTTCAAGAATTGAGAACCAGCTACTTATTTATGTAAACAGGGCCTCCGTGCATTCGTATCTATAAAATACAAGTAGAATTGATAACAAAAATCAGTCTCATTATGGCAATAAGTAATAGTCATAAAACATAAATGTTGTTCCGATCACTTGGGTACCTAAAGTTCAGTAGCGATCCAAACAAACAAACAAAAAATCTAACCTTTATGGTCAGAAGAAATAATATGCAGACTTTATGTTGCAGAGACGTGCAATAGGATGACCAATAAAACATTTAAAAGCATAAAATATATAACAGATAAAATGGTAAGAGGAAAAAAAAGGAAACAAATTCAAGGGGGGAAAAAAGACATAAATTTCCTGACTATTAAAGAGCACATTCATGCATTATTTGAAATGTTTTTGGTGATGGGTATCAACCTGCCATCGTATTTAGATCCCAAAGGGCACATTCAAAACAGTATGAAATGTTTTTATTTTAATAAGTGGGGAATTGCATCTATTTAAACTCATAAAACAATTTTTTAGATGTCAACTTCAGTGTGTGAGCACGCAAGTAGTTTTATAAAACTCCGTTGGGGGAGGGAGGATCGAAGTGCTTGAACCGGAAAAACCAGCGAAGGGACCGCGAGGAGCCCCGAGCTCCAAGTCCTGAGAGGGTCTGATTGGCTCCAAACACGGCGGCCTCTAGGACCCAGCGCCCAAACTAGACAGGAAGTCCTCCGGCGCCCTAATTTATACGTCATCGCGGCGCCTCTTACATCATCACGCGCCCCTTGCATCTTCGGGATTCCTGTTTGAATCAACGCGGCGCTTCTGAACGCATATCCTTCCGGACCCCTATGAGAATGTGATCGGATGCTTTGAGCTTTGTGCTTGGAAGAAGTCCCACGTTTTACCGCAGATTCCCAGCGGCTGCGTGGGGCCGAGACTGAGAGAGGCGCTCAGAACCGGGGAAGTGGGCTCTGAGGGTGGCCGAGGGGCGGGGCCTCCGGGGAGGGGGGCGCTGGGCTGTGCTCCCACCTGCCCCGTCCCAGCCCCCTAGGCCGTGCTCTGGCAGGGCCCCTTCCTCCGTTAAAAGTGAGGTCTTACAACTGCATTGGTATAAAGGCAAATATATTAATACTATATATCAAAACCGTTTTCCTTAACCTAAAAAATGAAAATAACGTTCCTGACTTTGAAAGTAATTAAAACGTTTTTGTGGGCCCCTGAAATGATTGTGGGGCCTAGGTTCGGGGCCTGCCGGGGGGCAGAAGAAATCCAGCTGGTATCCCCCCCCCCCTTGCCCTTCCCCAACATCAGCAACACAAGGTGCACAGGGGCACCCCATGGGGCTGAGGCAGGCCTCTGGAGGTGGGGGGGTGTCATTGGCAGTGTCCGTCAAGGCTGAAAGCTGCATAGCTAGTGTCTGGCCATCCCACATCTCTCATCCACCCTGGAGAAACTCATAAAAGGAAGCGACAATAGGCACCTTTAGCTCACTGCCACATCCCAGTCCCTGGAGCCCTCGCCAGGCACAGAAAAGCTGTTCGGTATTCTGTGAATGAAGGGAAGACGGCAGACTGGAGCTGTGTTTGCAAAAGGAGAAAAGTGGAAGCAGCTCAAATGTCCACAGACAGGGAGGGAGGGGGGTGAATCAAGTGTGATAAACAGTCCCTTGGAATTCTATGCAGCTGCTAAAAAGGAGGTGGTGCCAAATGTTTGAACCAAGAATAGTGTCCTGGACAACGTGTGTAGCTGGGGAAAAATCAAATTGCAGGATACATCATAAAAGATACTAAGAGTAATGATGGCAAACTTCTATTGCCCTTATGTTGCCAGCTGCTTTCTAAAAGCATTTTATGCATTACCTCATTAATTCCTCATAATTCCATTCTACGAGGTCAGTACTATTATCCCCATTTTAGAGGTGGGGAAATTGAGGCACAGAGCAGTCAAGCAACTGGACTGAGGTCACAGACCTAGTAAGCAGCAGAGCCTGGATTTTGCCATGTTACGTAACGAGAAAAAGCAGAAGTCCAGAACAACACTACATATGTCCCACAGTCAGGGGGTTTCTATATAAAGGCACAGAAAACAGGGGGCTCCACACCACAGTGGCCAAGAACTTAGCCCTGGCGCCAGAGACTGTGAGTGGTCAGAGGGACGGGTGCCTTCCTCTTTTTGAAACAAGGACTGTGTTCATTCACTATCTATATAAACATTTAAATTTATACCAAGTGGAAACTGAAAACCCAGTGGCAAGTCAGCAGCCCAGCCCTGTGAGAGGCACTCTTCGCAGCAGTCAGAAGAGAACTATTTACCAAGACAAACAAGAGTCCAGAACATTCTGGGAAGCCCCCTCCACCCACCCCAACAAATAGGCTGTCACAGACTCAAGCATTGATTTTTGAGAAGGTTTATTACTTCAGTAGTAAATTGTTTTTAAAAGGCACTAAAATTAATTTCTCTTCCAGTAGAAAAGAGGCAGAGGCTTGCCAGCCACACAGGCCTCTCTGCCTCCAACCCAGCACCTAGAAACTGAGGGACCCCCTAGGGGAGGGACAGCATGGGGCAGAGCCCGCCGCCACCCCATCCAGGGTGTGGCCAGCTCAGTGTCAAGGATGATGTCAGTCAGCCTGGAGGAAAGGGCTCAGACACCAAAAAACAATGCCTGCATGGACATTCTAAAGGTGGACACCCCTGCTTTGGGGTGAGGAGATGATCGGAGCAGCAGCATGTCCAGATTGGGCTCACCCTGCTTTCTGAGGCCTGTCTGAAGGTGCTCCGCCCACAACCCAGGGGGGTGCACACATGGCTGAAGCTCTTGGCCCAGGCCCACTGACTTTGGCCGGAAACCTGCCCTTCCAGCCTGACATTCATGACGATGGCCTGGACCCTTAGCGCAAACCCCTGTCCTGCTGGACAAGCTACCAAGCAGGGGACTGCAGCGTTTCATGCCTGATAGTGTGGGACACTGGAGAAGGGTGGCAGGAGTCACCAAGAGCTCACCCTAGGGAGGGGACGCAGTGACCACATTGCCTGGTAGCCACAGACAGGACACAGAGGCCCGGGGGCCACTTAGAGAAAAGGTCCCAGAACTTTCCTTGTTGATGAGCCTCCCTTCCCCAGAGACCTCTCAGCAGTGGCTCCATCCCTAAGTGTGACTACACACACCTGTGTATGCGTGTGCACATGTGCTGGCACAGGTATGCAGGCCTGCGGACAGGTGTGTGGAAACCAGGGGGCTCAGGCTGTGTAACTTGTGGGCTGTCCACTGAGAGAGTCCTGAAGAAGCGGGGTGTAGGGGCTGGGGCGCAGGTCTGGTGGAGCGGCCAGGTTTGGCTGGCTCGTGACGTCTCTGGGGCCCTGTGAGGAAAGGGGAAGCTAATCACCTGACCTGACCACCAAGCCCCCACCCTCGCCCCTTCACCCACCCACATCCTCCCCACCCCCAGCATGGAAACCACCCATTCTCCTTCCCCATCAAGCTCAGGATGACAACAGAGAAGGCTGGAGTGACCTACAGACTGGTGGACTGCAGCTAGCAAGGGCCTCATTTCACCAGACACTACCCTATCCTGCCCCCACCCGTATCAGAGATGGGGAAACTGAGGCCCAAAGGGACTTGCCTCATAAAGCAAGACAGGCAAACAGGGAGTTCAAGCCTTATCTGAAATACTGTTAACCCAGAAAAAGTGGCAACAACCAAACATCCTTCAGAAGGAGAACGTATCTTTCAAGTATGGTCATGGGTTGGTATTTACATGGCAGTTCTCACAGACCCGAAAACCGCGGAGGGGGAGCCAGCTGCCCAACAGGACACAGCATAGGACACTAGTTAAGCAAAACCTGAAAAAAGTACCTATTGTTCAGAATACATATTAGGGGGAAACCCCACACACCAAACTTCATAACGGGTTGCTTCTAGAAGCTAAGAGTGGGCAGTAGGATGGGGAGACGGACAAAGGGAAAAGGGAAAAGAGATAAGACAGATGTTAATCACTGCGGATTCTGGGTGAGGATACACTCAGATATTCTAACTTACCTAATTTTACACCTTAATAAAATTTATCAACTGAAAAAAATTTTTAAATAACGATACTGATGATAAGATCTGACCCCACAGCCCCCTTGTCCCAACACTTGGGGTTGGAAAACCCCCAGGGGCCTGCTTTCTTCCCCCGCGGGTGGGAAAGCAAACCTCCCCACTCTGGGCTGGACAGAGGCGCCACAGCCCCATCCCCTCTGGGACAGAGCAAGGCTTCCCGGATGGAGCCACATAAGCCCGGGGACCAGGCCAGTGTGGGCCAGCCCCACCCCAAGGCCACCCAGAGGCAGCATGGGATACCCAGGGGCGGCCAGGGCCTTAGTAATTTGGGCCCATAGAGCCATGACTCAAGAAAGTCTCCCTCAAAAGTAAAAAGGGGGGCAGGCCACGGTGGCTCAGCAAGCAGAGTTCTCGCCTGCCATGCCGGAGACCTGGGTTCGGATTTCCAGTGCCTGCCCATGCAAAAAAAAAAAAATAGTGAAAAGGGGAAATGACCCCCAGGTCGTGAAAGGGCTCCTGGTCTTTTCAAAGAAAAAAACATGTAACAACCGCCCAAAGAGCCAGGCAGGTGATGAAGCAAATTCCTCCACTTCCTCCTTCCACTTCTGTTTAACTGAGGAAAGAG
>PVIY010015189.1:0-54527 GCA_004026745.1 Myrmecophaga tridactyla | reverse complement strand
TGGCTTCAATTTGCCAAGCCCTGGGGTCTGCGTTCTTTGAGAGAGGGATTCCACCTAAGTTGGGCTTCACCCCTCCCCTGGGGAAGGCGCATGTGGGAGACAGCCCTGAGAGCAGTCTGTTTCTGCCTGTGTGTGGGGCAGCCGCAGCCTGAGAGGTCCCGCCGCTGAATCTGGAGACTGCCAAGTCTCCGTAGAAACCACCACGAAAATCCCTGTTTTTTCCCCTTTCCTCTTTTCCGGTTAGCCCACTAAGCGACTTCTGACTTGCCCGGTTTCGCGTGAGCTGGGGGCTATTTTTCGTAATCAGAATTTGTTTATTAATGCCGCAATTGGCAATTGGTTGGATTCAGTCCCTGCTACTGTTTCCTTTCTCTCCGCGAAGCCGCCTATGGGGGAGGGGCGCCGGGCGCCGGCCGCCGGCCACCGCGGCTTTGGGGAACTCACAGATCCGGCGAGTGCGGTCGTTTGGACTCAGTCCCTGCTACTGTTTCCTTTCTCTCCGCGGAGCCGCCTATGGGGGAGGGGACGGTGGGCGCCGGCCGCCGGCCGCCGCGGCTTTGGGGAACTCACAGATCCGGCCAGTTGCCGTCGGTCTAAGCTGCTCCCGTTCTGGGCGCGCTGTGTGTTCGGTCACTATCGTGGTTCCGGGAGCTGATCTGTATTGTTTCTGGTTATCTAGTAGTTGTTCTGGAGGACGAACTAAAACGCGCACCTTGCTAAGCCGCCATCTTGGCCCCTCCAAGAATTTGTTGTTTTGCTTCCCTGTGCTCTGAATGATTTTCCATTCTCCAGATACAGCTATCTCCTTCTGATACTTCCTGAGTTCCAAGAAAAGTATCTCTGTGAACTTTTCCCTGACCTCCCAATAGGGTATCATATTTATTTTATGTTACTATAACAACGTATGTGCATAATTCCTTGCATTATTCAACTTTTATGACTACTGCCCAACACTACTCAGAATACACAGAAGCACAAAAAATACAATAGAGATAAATGGTTTACTTCCTTGATTTATTCTTGTCTTTTGTATATGTTGCATAGGCTGTTATTTTAAAAAGCAATTTACAGCTACTGATTTCATACACCTTTTGTTCAAACTTGCTCATATAGGAAAATACTTGCCAATATGCATTGCAAGTAAATACAGCTGGAACAAATGACACTGAAAGTATGACAAAACACATAGCAGAATTTTCACTACCTTCAGAAATGTGACATAACTTTCCTTTAATATAATAAAAATTATTTCAATCTTTAAATAATATCAAAATGTTGATTGTTTCTGAAAATATACTATGTCTTCCTAAATAACTTATTCTTTGCATTGCCCATATTTTTAGACCAGTTCCAAAATGAATAGAGAAACTAATTATGTCATAACACTAGCTTTAAGAATATATTCATATTTCATATTCAATATCAGAAACGTATAAGTAAATTAAATACCTTACCATAGAAGTAAAACATGTTTTTCCATTTTAAATATTAAGCAAATGAGTTACAGTGGGGGTAAATGATTTTCTCAGGCAAAACTGGTTTCTGTTTTTTATCTAAAGATATGTTATAAAGAGGGAACGTTTTTAGGTTTTGGTAGTTCAATTTTCTCTTATGAACATGAGCATAAATTTACTTATTACATCACTCTAGCTTCAAATAACTATAAAGTTACAGTATAGAAAATATAATTTTATTAAGTCACATGATGACTTTAGCAAGTCTGTAAATGTCATATCCTCAATATTAAGATAAATCATACAATTAGTACAATCTTGCATATAAAGACTTTGTATTAGTAATTTCTTACTCATTATAGTTTGCTCTATTATATTTTTAATGATAAGCATATTTTCTCAAATTTTTATATAATATAAAATTAAGCTTGGTTAGAATCAGCATTACAAAGTGAAAATCCTTAATTAGAAGGTAAATTTCATGATAAAGTCCTTAGATCAATATGCAGTTTTAACATGACAAGTGCAAAATGACACAATGCACTAATATAATTTAATTTGTTTATGATATAGAAATATAGGTAGGTTAAACCAGAATAGCTATTTGATTAAAACACAGCTATAGAAAAAAAGTTTAATATTATGGAGGAAAACTAAGATAATATATTTTGTTGAAAAAATTATGACTTTTGTGATATAACAAAGATTTGATGCATTTTTTTCCAGAATAAATCTTCATTATTCAAAGCCACACATCTAGGTGTTCCGTGTAGGTTTTAGGAAAATCCTTTAAAATACATTTGATCATATTGATCCCATTGAGTTTAAAGAGATACACAATAGAATCGTGAAGAATGAAACATGAGAATTAGCATAGATTTTTTATTTAAATCTAAAGGCTAAGGTTAAGCCACTATATTTTTTTCTTTGTAACAAATGATCATTCTCTGTAGCCATTCTCTCTTTTTATGTAAGTGAGCAATAGGGAATCAATGAAGGGAAAAAATGGTTGGACATAATAAAGATCATTTATACTTTCTGTTTCTGCATTATAAAAATGTTATATTTTGGGAAACTGTAAATGAGCTCTTTCAGGTAAATTTCAGGGGAAATAATAGATGTTTCTTCTAAATGAATTATAATTTTAAAGAAAAGTTTATATATTTCCCTTAAAAAAATACTAACTGAAATTGCTATGTATCAACAATTCTTTTAGGCTATGCAAATAAAATGGCATGCCCTCCAATGTAAAGATGTTTAAGATTTGTTGGGGATGGTACAATACAGTGAGACATTTTGGTTTAATGACACTGTATATAAAAGTATCATGAGAAAACAAAGAAGAAGCTTCAGAGTTTCACTGAGTTTTCCAGAAAAGGTTTACCAAATGAGATAAAACTGTAGCCACATTTTACCAAAAGCACAGGAATTTGCCGTAAGAAAGGAAAAGGTGTAGGGCTAGTAACTATTAATATGCAAAAGTAACAAAAGGGTTTGACATGTTCAGAGATGGTTTATAGTGATTCTGAGGATGCAATCTGCATTTAATGATAGAGTGAATGCTGGGAAGTCTGAGGAGGCTCACAACTGGAAGAGGCGATGTTCAAATGGATTTGTATTTTATCCAGTCATATTTAGGGGCCATTGGGTTGTTATAGACCATATGATAATATGTGTTTTGGTTTTCTTGTATGCTCAAACAAATACCATGACTGGGTTAGAAGTAATGCTTGTGTTAGGCTATATAAATGCCACCAAACAGTTTTCTAATTTACAGTCCCACTAGCAGTGTGTGAACTTTCCCTGTGCTCTAAGTCCTTGCCATCATTCCCTTAGAACTTTTCATTGTTAGTCAGAAATTGTAAAAAAAGAATTTAAATACAACATTTATGATAAATTGCTTCCCACTGGTCTATGGAAAAGCAGTGTACTGAATGTGTTTAAACTAAACTGTAGTTTTTTGTGCCTATTCATTATTCCCCTCCAAAATTGTTACGTTTCTTAATTGTTTATTTGTGCACATAAGTTTTAGAGTAACTTTTACTACAAAATTTGTTGAAATTGCTCTGAGCATATAAATTAATTCAAAGAAAATAAAATGTTTTACATATGCAGTATTTCAGCCAGGATAAATACGCTGTATGATCTCTGTGCCGTGGGGTTGGACAATGAGGTGGCTCTGTTCACATTCAGGGAAATGGATGATTTGTCCTTTTTTTTCTGAGTTCTTAAGACCCTTAGTGAATTTTAGCATTTTTGTCAAGAACCATGAAGGATCTAAGTTTTTATTCTACCTAAAAGTTGTATTATTTTTATATCAATGCTTGTCTCAGTTTCTATGGATGCTCAAGAAAATACCGTGCGAGGGAATTTATTAGCTGCTGGTTTTATGGCTAAAAGAAAGTCCAAATCAAGGCACCATCAAGGTGATGCTTTCTTCCCAAAAACAGGGCTTCTGGGGCTCGCTGCTAGAGAACCTTGGTCCTTGGCTCCTCTGTCACTTGGAAATATACATGATGGTGTCTTCTGGCCCCTCCCTTCTCTTCAGGGTTTCCTTAATTTCAACTGTTGGTTGCTTCCTCTGTGGCTGTTTCTCTTGCTGTCTGAATTTCATCCTGTTTATAAAGAACTCCAGTAATAGGATTAAGACCCACTCTGATATAGTTGGGCCACACCTTAACTAAAGTAACCTCATCAAAAGTTCTTATAATGGGTTCATGCTCACAGAATGGATTAAGTTGAAGAACATAATGTTTGGGGCTACACAATTCCAAATACCATAATATTTAAGTTTTTACATTTCAGAAACATAACTTCGAATGTGGGAAGCATGGCATGTGAAAAGAGTTGAGAGGCAAGGAAAACAGGCATTTCAGAATAAGAAAACTGATGGTCAAATCTAAGAAGCAGAAGGGGAGAGTGAGTAAAAGGGGTGACTGGAAAATATAAAGCAGCAGATTGTATCATTTTGCTAGTGCTATAAAAATATTTTCACAAAATATAGGCTATATTTTCAGAAAACATAGGTTTTCAACAGGGAGGGAGGAGATGAGACCAAAACTCAATCAAAGGAGCTGTATTGTGAGACTATGCTCAGGTAGGTTGAAACCTAAGATGGCAACAGCCTTGAGCAGAGAAAGGGGTACAGCTTATATAGAATGGTTGGCAGGAAATAGGGGAAGGAAGATGGTGTATTTTCGTTGTCTAGTTTGGATGTGGGAAATTGACACATTCTCATTGGGTGGTTTAGAAAAGGAGGGCTAAGAGGGGAGTTGGCAGTTTTTCATTGGCAAGGTTTAAAAATTAAACTGGTAGTCATGTAGGGTTGCAACTGCCAGAGAGGGGAGGTTGGATATGGGAAGCTTATGTCAAGAATACAGCTGCCAGAGGGCAATAGGGTGTGGGCTGGAATCGCTTGGTGGGTTTCCTGAAAATCATGGGTGGGGGAAGCTTCTTGGAATTTGCTAGGGGTGGTCACATCATGAAGGATGGGGTTCTGCTTAACAGATATTACATATGTAATATGCAAATAATCTACATGAAGGCATATATCAAAAATATTATAGTATAGATTTAGAAACGAGACTCTTTGGAAAGCACGAAAGACTGAGAGGTGACATTGTTAAACTTTACTCAAGCCCTGTGCTTCTAGAGTACGCAGATTTATGAAATGTCCCTACCCTTTCCTATTCCAGGAAGCAGTTTAGTGCAAAATCCAATCCTTCTCTCTATGACTTAGGTAAGATTAATGAGTTCCCTCCTCTTTTACTAATGTCAAGGTCAGACACAGACTCCCTAAATTCCCATTCTTTGCCTCATCAGTGAGTAGCTGAACTGCCAATGACAAATCAGAACAATATGGTTTGACCAAACTTTCATAAAGCTTCTCTTCTTACCCCAGATCCCAGAACTTTGGCCCACCATCAAACTGAGCTAGAAAATATCAGAATGTGGAACCACTTTGCCTTAACAGCACCTCCTTAGAATTAGCTGCCCCTAAGAAGGACATTTGCAGATTCAGATTCTTCCTAGCCTTGTTTGTTCTTCTCTATAAAAGGAAAGCTTTTTTTCTATCAAAACTTTGAGATGCTGACAGATTACATGGTTGAAGAATTCTTATTGTAATAGCCTAGAAAGCCTATTGTGGGGGGTCCCCCACTCACTATTTCAATAATCCTTTAAAATAAGGTCTCTCCTTACCTAATTGTGAATTTGTTTTTATTTGACACAGGAAGAGCAGGGAATGCTTATTTATATAAATTAACATTATATATATATATGTATATGCATATGTATAACTTTAACCATTAGAAATGTCATTACTAGTAATTTAGATTAAACATTACTGGGGAAGGAGAAAGAAAGAATAATTTGTCAGAAAATATGGCTTCAATTGAAGAATAATGGCCAAACTTGTGCTACATTAAATGCAATCTAAGATTTGATTGCTCATTTTAATATGCTAGATTCTGAAAAAAAGGATCCAACTAGGTTATTCTTGCACTCTCCCAGTTATCCCTTATTAGTGCCCTGATTCAGTTTCAAATAGTGAGAACTGACTCAAAAGGGTGATAAGCTCTATTTTCTCTTCTAGGGTAAGATCTATTTAACCCGCCCTGATTACCTAACCACCTGTGAATTCTCACTGAGGTGCAAATTCATTTTAGTACAACAGAATGGCTTCCTGTTCACCCTTCCTAAAGCAGTAACTGATCAAGAGTGAACTATTTAAATTCAGTTTCAAAAATATACAACTAAAAAAAGAGGAAGTAAAAATTTCAGAAACAAAGAGATTTTGTTGGTACAGCCTGCAGGAAATGTTGCCTATGGAAAATAGTTTCTTTATTATGTTTTGACCTAGGAGAAAGTTTGACTATGCAATATGGAGGCTCTGGGAGATTGTGGTCATCGGATTCATGACCCTCAGTTGCAATTAAGTCCTCTAAAATATCACATAAATATCTCAGCTGAAGTAGCTTCACTTCTCCATGGCATATATTGCCCTTTAAGTTTTGCCTTCCTAGGGATTCCCTTCACATAAAGTGATTGCAAAGGAATATTTCATTATTGAGCAATATATATATTTTGGCACTTGAAATTGGTTTCATTGGCTTCTAAGGGGCCTGTTGCCATAAAAACTGTCTTGTTTGGAGTGATAAGCATTTGTGAACTCTATGTCATTGTTTGCTATACTACTTTGTTGCACATAATTGTCAACATATATGATAAAGTAGCTCTGGAAGTGCAGAAGTCCATCATGCTTCACTGTACAGCACAGGACTATGCAGCTATAATATAGATGGGCAGGGGCAGGTCATTTGTAACCTTTAGAATGGAGGCATCAAATGCCTCACAATCTCAAAAGTACTTAATATTATTGAATTCTTAAAATTTTCATTTAACAGACCTGACAACTGGAAATGAAAGGATTATGTAACAATAAATTGTTAAATAGTGCATGTAACAATACAATTGTTTAAATAACTCACTCTCAATGATTGTATATTCTAAAATATTTCCCATGATTATGTATCAAAATACTTTTGAACTAAAATAAATTCTAACTTTCTTCTGAACTCATGCTAATCAAATGACTATGAATTCAACATCTATTGAAGGATGAGCTTAGAAAATTATCTAAAAGTTGGAATATTGTTCCTCTTAAATGAAAGCAATAAGATGAAAAAGTTGCTAACATTTATATAGTTATGTGATTTTTATCTTCTCATTACATATCCAGTTAGCTTCCTTTAATAACTGTACCAAATCTCATCAACAACATCATTTAATTAGTGACATAATGATAATTGATCCTTTTAAGTTTTGTGTGTTATGAAATATATTACACAGCTGTGTGAGAAATGATTTCAGCAGAGAATAAGATTATATAGGAAATAAAGTTGTTAAAGTTAAAAGCTTGATCTGCTAGAGGCTCATATAAAAGAATAAAGTGACAAAATGTCAGTAGAAAGATAGGAACTGAGGCTAATTCCCACACCCAGGGTCTAACATTTCTTTTGCTTAAATAATCACTGATGTCTATTGTCGGGGTGAATGTTAAGGTATGGAATTAAATACCATAAAGGCAGAAGATATATTTAACTACTATATAGCTATATTTGATAAAATATTGATCCTGATAACAGAAGACAGTAAAAAAAAATGGCATGAGATGTTGTAGACAATCATCTAAGTGCTATTATTACTTAACCAAAGGAATTTTATGAAATAAAATATTGATATTTTCTGCATTCTGCATCTGAAGATTCCAGGACATAAATAGTTTAAGCAAATTTTCTAAGGTAATAAGTTAATAAGCATGGGAATCTGGGCCCATAATAAGTACAATTTGGTTCTTCTTGCCACAGCTCTGAGACCCAACATCTAGGAAGACCATCTGGATGTCACCTCCCCACCTCCAGAGGCATCTCTGATTTTCATGAAAACATTGTGGAATTGGTAGCAAATATCATTATATTACATTTTGTTTCTCCTTTCATTTGGCCTATGAACTCAATGACTCACATTGCCAAAGTTTCATTAACTGAAGCATCTAAAAGGTTCAGTCTATCTCAGTCAGCTTAAGAATGTAAAAGCTTGTTAAAAATTCAGATTCTTGGAGGAGATTATGTTTCCCTGGTTTAGAGGTTAGACTCATGAATCTGTATGTTTAAATGATAGAAAAATAATTCTGAGATGGATGGCTGACACCTTAAGAAACAAGGCACCATGATGATGTTCATTACAGATTTCCTGTCTTCCCAACTGGATTTAAACACCCTTTAACTTATAAATTTGCCTTTAAACAATATCACAATATAAAAATAAAATTGATACAGGTATATTTGTTTCCTTTGTAATGTAGACTTTTAAGAACCTATGTTTATTTTTTCTGGGTCATTAGTGGAGAGAAAAAGCAAAAGATTTTTTTGCCCTCAAAATTTCTAAAGTGAAAATTGTATTGTGTATACCTATACTTGTCAATTTTTATAGATACCAAACTCTTTTCCAGGGTTGGCAATGCTCTAGATGATGAGCAAAAGCCCTTGGAGGACATCCTCTGCATAAAGAATTGGCGAGAAAAAGTTTCATTGTTTAAAGCTACACTCTATTTTGCTGTTGCTGCTGCTGCTTCTGCTGCTGCTATTATAGCATTATAATTTAGTCAACCCTCACTGGCACAGAATTAAATATTCCTTTTTCCTTAGCCCAAATGGTTGTAGACAGCTGAATTATGGTTCTCCAGAAAACAGAATCAACAGGGTATAGGTCTAATATATAAATGTATGTGTAAATGTATGTGTATTTTTATCTATGTATAGATTCTATGTGTGTGTGTGTATATATATATATATATATGTATATATATATGCACATGAAGAGATTTATATTAAGAGATTGGCTCATGTGATTGTGAGGGCTGGAAAGTTCGCAGTCTGGAAATTCTGGTAAAAGTGTTGATGCAGTATTGAGTACAAAATCTGTAAGGAAGACCATCAGGCAGGAAATTCCAGTAAGAGTTGAAGCTAAATTTTTTAATCTGAAATCTGTAGGAGAGGCCAAGAGGCTGGAAACTCAGAGAGAAGTAGATGGTGTAAACTTGAGGCTGAATATATTCATTCCCTGGAAACTTCAGTTGTTTGTTCTTAAGACCTTCAACTGATTAAAGTGTGAAATCGACTGGAAGGGAAAGTCCATCAAAATCTTTGCAGACTAGATTGTGGCATAGGCCTGGAGAGTTGATATATCCCTGAGACATGACAATAAAATGTTAAAAGAAAACATTTCCAATGGTCTTTACTAACAGAAATTGATATATCTCTGAGATAGGACAGTAAATATCTATTGCTTTACTTGCCAGTTAAAAGAAAACATTGCCAATAGTCTTTACAAACAGATATTGAAAAAAGAATATTTGCTCTATCCATAGCTTCAGACCAGGTTTCAGGGCATATGATAATTTATTCAAGTGATGACATACCTGGTGGAGTTTAAGATAATCCATTGTCATCCTCGAAGATCTCTCTCTTTCTTCTGCATAGGTCAAATAGGGAAGTTGAATGGGAATATGGTGGAAATCATCTCCCCTGCATATTTCAAATCCTTCTTGGAGGCATCAGTCTCAGCAGTCCCTAGGTGCTGTTTTATTTGGTTTATCATTTTCCTAGGTGGAAACAGTTCTGGTGGCTTTCATTGGGACTTTCCAACCATAATAGCCTCATCCCAAAGGTTAGGGAACCAATATAGGGTTATTGCCAGTTCCCAAATGTGTCCATTTCAATTATGCTTTCTGGAACTGGAGCAAAGCTATAAATTAGATTGGGGGCCCACTGGGCCTGCTGTAAGATGGACCTGAACTACAACTTCACCTGGGCAACATGAACCCTTACTCTGACTGGTGGACCAGAGTGATGTTTTGGGTCTCCTGGAATTAAGTAATGTTAGTTTTAAGTCAGCGTCCAGTAATCCCCAAGATACCTGATTATTTCCTTTTCTCTAATGCACTCATCCTTATAAAATATTATAGATTCCCTTATGGAAGGCTCTTTCCTAACCTCTAACTGTTATCTCGTAGACCCTGCTTCCTTCTATTCTCTATGAGATTCAGCAATGGCCCATGGTTCTAAATAAGTTTCTTCCTTAGTTCCAGACTCATGTGTGCAATTGCCTACTCATCATTTTTCCTTGAGCGTTAAATAGATACATCTATCTTCTCTGCCTATGTATTTGGAGACCTCTTATTTCCTCCTTTTATCCTTAACCCCCAAACATGTATCCCCAGTTTTTCTCATCATTTATATAGATCTTTGGATGAAAATTCTTGTGTTTTCATGCAGTCCTTTGTTTTAGACACACCTCTTATCCCAAATTTATCAACTGGTATTTTGAACAATAGCTTCAAAAACACATCCTGAATTCAATAGCTTCTTAGTACCCCAACAGTTTTCCTGGCCCAGTATCTATTATCTCTGATTGTGGCTGCTGGAAAAGTCAACTAAACTGTTCTCCTGCTTCTGTTTCTATATTCCTCAGATTGCTCTCATCTGTCAGAGCACAATAGTAAAAATGAAAATCTGATGAATTTTCCATCTTCTTAAAAAAGTCTTTCAGTGGTTAATATCACAGGTAAAATCTATATCATTTGCTACATAATATTGCTCTTGACCATCTTTCTGATCTCATTTTCACCATACACACACTTTTACCCCCCAGTGGATTTCTTGATCTCAAAGCACTAAAGACTCTAAGTTGATTTCTACTCAGGGTGTTTGCACTTGCCTTCTGCCTGGGAAGTTTTTTCTTAGATATTTAAATAACTTAATCTGTCATAGCATTAAAGTTGTCAGTTCAAATTCTCCCTACACAGAGAGACATTTTCTTACCTCATTTATCAGTTAAGGATATGTTTGAGTACAAATAATAGAACTCATTAACAGACATTAAAAAAAACAAGAGTGAGAATATTTTTCTCACACAATGAAAGTTCTGAATCTAGTTTCCAGGTGATCTCAGCTGTTCAAGGAACACGTCAAGGATCCAGATTCTTCTATTGTTCTTCGCTATTCTTATCATGTTGGCTTTCATTAACATTTTTGTCCATCTTATGGTCTCAAAATGTCTACTTTAGCTTTAGGTCTTATGCTGATTTTCATGTCAGGAGAAAGGAGAAAACCAGATTTATAAGCCAATTGTGTGTTATAGCACTCAGTGACCAGATAAATGTTATATGTCCAATCGTCTTGAGAAAAAGAGAAAAATAAAATGCAAGAGAAAGAGAAAACAAGACTGAAAAAGTGAGCATTTATATTTACCAGTCTCTTTAGTATACAATGTGATATTTAATTGAGATAATATGTGTATATATACATATATATAAACTAATATGTCAATAAATTATGAAAATATATTTTTTAAAAATCTGCCCATTACCATATTGGAAAATTTGGAAGGTTACCAACATAAAATCAGGAAACTGACTTTTCTTCAAGATGTAAAACATCAAGAATCAGACAGTAAGTGAAATGATACAGCAGGATAAACTGTCACCCAAAGTTGGTTATAATGAACAGTGGCAAAAAGGGGGAATTTTAAATTTTGCAAGATAATAAATTGTTTCTGAAGTGACATACCAATTGAGTAAGCTTTTTGGATGTTGATAAGATAATTATAATGTTTGATAGTTTAAATATTTTGAAAACTAAGACAAAAAGGAAGATTTCCCTACAAGATATCAGAATGTTACAGAGAGCTGAGATAAGTAAAATAATGTGGAGTGGGGATATGGATAGAAATGTGTCATATGAATAAATTAAAGAGCTATTGCATGATCCTGGAATGGGCTTATTTATAGTGTAGAAATTGTTTCATCAGTATATCAGAATTTAAACCCCATATTGATTTTGATCTCAAAAGCCACCATAGAGAAGTATTCAAATAGGCAAAGCAATTAATGGGATCGTATTTGTCACTGCATTATTTGCAAAAGAGATAAATTATAGGCAAATTAAATGTACATCTACTGAGGGATCCTTAAATTATGTTAACAGGCTATGAATTAGTGTGAATTATTTATAAAAACATGAAATGGATTTGTACATTCTAAAATTAAAAGAGAATGATCATGATATATTTTAAGTGGGAAAGAATAATGTAGAAAACTCAGTGTGTTATTATATAATAAACTGTGTGCCTGTATATGCTTCAGAAGCATTGCAAAAATTCTCTGACAAGGTTTATTATACTCTAAACAGTGTTGACTTCTGGGCACTTGATGGTGTGTCAGGAAAGGGAGACAGTTCTACTTTATGTATATCCATATTTTTAAAATTTAAAAGCAAATATAATTTTGCAATAAAAATTAAAATTGATAGTCCTTTGTTTACAATAGTGTTCGCTATTTGTGTTATGCAGTCTCATGCTTTTTAAAATAGTGCAATTATAAAAATGTTCTTTCATGAATTATAACAGGTGTAACACACGAGTGTATGGTGTTAATAATTGGGTGATATATGGGAACTTTGTGTTTTTGCATGATTTTTCTGTAAACCCACAACTTCTGTAATAAAACAGTTAAAATGTATATTATTTTCTCTACATTGTGTTTTAAATTGCATGGCATTTTCTGTGGTTATACAAACTATGTGTTTTGCTTCTGTTTTTTTTTTTTTTTAATGCCTACAGTATCTAGGAGACTAACATACCATTGGAAACATAAAGAGTTCCAATTAATATTCCTTGAACTCCCTAGCAGTGATGACTTTGCAGCTTATGCATGCTTTTTGCAATATTTTATGGTGATCCTACTTTCATCACCATTTACTTACTTCACTTTTTTGAATGGGTATTACAAGACTATGTGCTATTGCATGAGTCAGTACTTTTAGACTTCAACGTACAGTTTCTGTTTCTACTTCTGTTGAAACTTTTCACTATCTGTTCTAATAAGTTGTAATTATGCTTCATATTATAATGCATAAGGCTTTGTATCAATGTGATTTTAAAAATAGCATAACTATAGTTATGTATGCATATATAAATAGATGGATAGGTGGATGGACAGAGGGAGAGAGAGAGGACCATGAGAGAGAGGTATCAAAGATTAAAATTCCTTATCTCTGCTCCATAGCAATATGTAAAACCAATGTTATTATGATATAGCCACACCTCTTAAACCATCATCTGGCCTTTGAAGTTAATGTCTATTTGTATTTTCTTTCTTTTGTATTATTAACGATATGACTAAAATGCCATCATCTAGTCATCCCACAGTGGATAAATTTTCTTTGCTATATTGCGGTGCAAGAACTTTCACCACTGTCTAATGGGATGCTTTTCTGTTTATTATACAACAGATAGATTACAGATGAAAATGTGTCAATATCCAATAAACCAAAAAAGCAAATAAAATATATCAAAATCTTGGAAAGATTTTTCCAAAGTCTCCCAAGTTTGTACATAGTTACTATTGCTGCAAATTTTAAGGAATATAGAAGAACTTGGTTCTTTTAAGGAAAGGATTCTCTTTTGTTCAAAAGGCGTTCCATATCCTATTATTTATGCTTTTGAGTTGAAAGTTCCTGAGGGAGAAAGAGAATGAGAGGGCAAGAGAGAGAGAGAGAGAATGTGAAAGAGGCATCAGTTATACATATCTATCAATGTAAATTAATTTATGCTATGGTTATAAACAAACCCCAAATCTTAGTGATATACTAAATATTTATTTCCCACACAAGCAAATGGGCAGTACATCATTATAGTGGAGAAATACGGCTCTGTGGAACCTTAGCTTACCATTTCAATTGCTCGTCCAGACTTTCCGCCTTTCTCGGTTCTTTTTCTTTCTTCTTGTAGAACTTCCTTTCATATTCCTAATATAGAGAATAATTTCTTTCAGTTGGCTTTTGTTGTGAAAATATTTTATGACTATTTTTGCTGAGCAGAGGATTTTATATTATTTTCACTCATATTTTTTATTAGTTCAGCTTGTGATGGTCTTCTAGCTTTCCTCGTTTCCACTCCAATGTCAGTCTTCAATCTCATTATTCCTTTAAATATAAAGTGTGCTCTCCTGATACCTGATTGCTTTTGGATTTTTTGGTTTTCTTTGTTTTCAGTAATTTTCCTATAGTATGCATAGGTGTAGTTCTTCCTTCCTTTTTCCCTCCCTCCTGCGCCCTCCCTTCCTACCTTCCTCCCTCCTGCCTTCTTTCTAGCCTCCATTTTTCTCTCTACTTATCTCTCTCTTTCTCTTCTCTCTTCCTTCATTCCATCTTCCCTCTCTCCTTCCCTCCCTTCTCTTTTACTTTTTCTTTTGTTTTTAATGTTTTGACCAATTCCACATGGGTTTGCAGGGTTTTAGAAATCTTTGGATTGATATACATATAATTAATCATAGAAAATTCTATCGTCTGAGTTATTTTAGCTCTGTGAGGCTTCCAAAATTTGGTTTGTTTTTTCGCATCATAGGACTGTTTCTCTGTCTGACACTTTCTCCAAGTCTTCAGCTTTTTGCCACCTACCCAGAGGAGGAGAAAATAAACCAACTGCAGAATTTTTGCTCATGTCTACACAGTTTACCCTTTTTTCAAATCTGATTGCCTGGGAACATTTTTTCTTTTCTAAAAAACATTTGTTCTAACCTCTGCCATCTTAAACATCTTTTTATTTTATGATTTTTTGGTTAAAGGAAAAGCTGTAAAAAATGCAGATGTCTATAGTACAGAAAGTTCTCATATACTCCACACCCTGTTTCTCCTATTCTTTACATGTTACATCACCATGGTGCTTTTGTCACTATTAATGAAAATTAGGATTATAATCTAAAGTCTATAACTATTCCTAATGTCTTATTTGCTAGTTTCCCATCTAAGTTAGTGTTGCATTTAGTAATAATGTCTCCTTAGGCTCCTTGGCTGTAGCACATTTCAATTCCTCCAAATATAAAATTATATATAGTACAAAAACTTTGTGAATCTTTTTCTAATGTTTTTTGGCCATTCATGGGACTATGGCAATAAATAACTGTTTAGGAACAGCCTAGGATTTGTCACTAAAAGTCCTTCTCATGTGCCAGGCACTGTACAACTTTCCTTTTGTAACTGACTTAATACTCACAATAACCCCATAAGTGTGTTAGATCCCCATTTTATTGGCATGGAAACTGCAGTCTGATGTTTCTAACTACGAAGCAGTAGACCCTGGACCACAATCCACAGGTGATGTTTTCAGAAGCTGAGTAGAATAATTTATGCAAGTCTTTCAATGAAAAATTTCATAATAAATATCAAAATTTCAATGCTTAAACTCTTTAAACCAGCAACCCCACTGCTAGAGGTTTATCCTCTCAATAATCTTGGGAAAATAATCAAAGGTATATGCATAATATTCACAGTACAAACTTTGTTTGCAATGACAAAAATCCTGGAAATGACCTAAATACACATCACTGGAGAACTGACTAAGTGTTTCATAGGCCATCTACTCAGTAGAAGATTCTGAAGGGCTTAGGTGCCAATTTCTTCAGGAAAAATTATTAAGTTAAGATGTCAAGGTCCAAGGCACTGTATGTAGTATGAATCCCGTTTTTGTAAACATTAAGTATGCTGCCAGATGAATGACATTTTTGGAAGATTATACATAAGTTCTTAAAACATAATGACTTCAGGAAAGTGACTAGGAATATATAGTCCCATGGCAAAAAATCTAAGAATATGCTGTTATTGAGGAGTGCATAAATTATACAAATGCAGTGTGCAGGGTTTTCCTCCATCTTTCTGGACCTGTGTCTTGTCCTTTTGCTTATTGGTTTTTGGTTTTTTTTTTTTTTTTTTTTGAAATTCCCTTGTTTACAGGAACTTGTTGTTCCTTCTATTTCCCAGGAGACAAAACCCCTTTTTCCTAGGTATTTGAAGCCAGCAAGCCACTGTCCCAGATTGACTGCCTCTATAATTGCCTACACTCCTTTCATTGCTAAAGGGGCTACTGTCTTCTGGAAGGAGGGGCATGCTAGAGAGAACTTTCCCAAGTCAGCCTTTCTCAGCTGAAACAGGGACAGGGTCCCATGAAGGGGATAGATCGGCTTGATAATTCCTTGGGGAGGAGATCAGGAAGCTCTCCAAGGTTGCACTTTCTTGGCTTGCCCAGCAAATGTATCCCTTTAACTAACTGTCCCTTTCAGCCCTGAGCAAGCATAGCATCTTTAAGTTTCCTCCAATGTGGCCTTTATCTATGGGGAGATGAAACAATGGCCATCTTCAGAAGTAGGCCTGCAGTTATCCAAAGTTACCAATCCAATGCCATTATCTGTGATCAGCTGTGCCCACCCCCAGCCTTGGGAAATTGAGGTTTTTTGCCCCTTTCTGTCACCAGTGAACTAGCCAGGAGCAGGAGCCCAAGGCAGCTTGCAGCAAGAGTAAGGGATGGGCTCCAGTCGCCACCACATGGAGAGAGCTAATTTACTGTTCTTTACCATCATTTATCAGCTTCTTCCTCCTGCTGCTCCCTGTATGCTTTATGTTCTTTCTGTTCTTTAGAGTTTCAAAATAGTTGTATTAGACAGTTCCTGCCTGCTTAAGAGTTGTTCTAGTGGAAGGACTGAATTCTGGGGCTCCCTACTGCACCATTTTTGCACACTCACAATACTCATTTGGTTTTATAAACTTCATAAGTATGTGTTTTCTCCACTGATAAACTTCACAGGGGACTAAATTGCAATAGGTTAAACTGGTGTTCTGGAGCTAACTAACTCTTGAGATCCAATTGTGCCCATATTTTCCTAATTCCGTATTCAGTGGTGAGCCATTGGTAGCTTGAAATTGACCATGGTAGGGGCATGTGTGCCATGGCAAGTAGGAAATGCTAGAAATTTGAACTCCCCACTTACCTACTAAAGAGTTGTTTGTTAACCATTTATCTGCTGACCACTGATAAGAATCATGATAGAAGATGGGGTTTGGAGTCACTGACCTGGGCTTGCGTCCATGTTTGGCCATTTATAACTTGGGTAGCTTCTGCCAAGTTTCCTAACACCTGTGAGTCTCCATTTCCTTGTTGGGGAGAGTCTAGCATACTGACCTCTCTGGACTGTTTTGGGGATTCAGCGAAGTAACATGCAATGTGCTTAGGTCAGTGTCTGCCACATAGTAATTAATGAATACATTTTAATGATTTTGCTCTCTATTTGCTCTCTCTTCCAACATTTAGTCTACGTACTTTGTTTTTCTATATGGTAATAATTTTAACCCTAAATAAATAATTCTCATAAAATATAGGAGTAATTTTAAAAACAAAGTGTAGAAGTAGAATGTACTGGTTTGAATTGTTGTGTATCCCAGAAAGGTCATGTCCTTTAATCCTCCTTCATTATTGCTGGGTGGTATCATTTTTATTGTTTCTATGGAGATTTGACCCACTCAGTTATGGATGGTAACTTGCGATTAGATGGTTTCCATGGAAATGTGTCTCTATCCATTCTAGGTGGGGTTGCTTACTGGAGCCCTTCAAGAGGGAATTATTTTGAAAAACCTTCAGAGCTAACAGAATTGACAGGGCCAACAGAACAGACAGAGCCCCAAGGAGGCCGTTGAAGATTCCTGGACAGAAAGCTAGCAGACTTCGCCAGGTGCCTTTCCAGGTGAGAGAGAAGCCCCAAACATCATCTGTTTTCTTGAACCAAGGTATTTTTTCCTGGATGCCTTAAATTTGGACACTCTTATAGCCTTGCCTGAATTTGGACATTTTCACAGCCTTAGAACTGTAAACTTGCAATTTAATTAATTCCCCTTTTTAAAAGTCATTCCGTTTCTGGTATGTTGCATTCTTGCAGCTTATAAACTAAAATATATAGTGAATAGAGAACTCATTGTTTGAGAATTAATACTACTACTCAGTTACTACTGAAAATGTCACCTTATACATCTACCAGGATAACTTGTTACATTGCAAATCATCTTTGCCAAAGGGGAAAAGGATACTTCTATTCTAGCCAGTTACTATTAGTAATGTTTATCTACTTTATAGTCCTAGAATTATATGTTGCAATTATTAGGATTGGGATGTTTCTGTTTAATATTTAACTAAGGAAGTGCCACTAATGAAGATTTGTTTATTTATGGTTTATTTACCGCACTCTGGCCTAGGGGAGGGCTGGAATGGTGGCCCAGCAGTGAATAGGGAGCTTTGAATCCAAATATTAAAGGGTGGGATTAAAATATAATTGAATACTAGGTAAAAAAAAATCATTATATTTGTTAAAATTCTATATTAAATATATGCTATGTAAGAATATATGTATATGCTATGTAAATTTATGTTAAATTTGTTTTATAATATTAATATATTTGTCAATACTTATAATTTGAAATTATAATCATTTTAGTGAAAAAGTGCTTATAAAGAGTATATTTAAGAATATATTTCAATCTTTAAAAAATATGATGTTCTTTTTTAAAATGAGTTTTTGGGGAAATTGGTTTGCAATTTAAATCATATTCTGTTTACATTTCCATGATATCAGAAATGTACACATTTAAACTGATTTGTTCTTATGTTCTATCCACAAAGTCAGAACTTTGCCTTCCATATGAGAAGTCCTTAGTTTATATTCTGTATAAATTATGAAATACCCCTGCCCGCCATTATACAACAAGATAGAAAATCAACTTACTGAATTCTGGCAGGATTCTTATACAAGAGAATTAATGTAACTAATATTCTTTCCTCACTCTCCCCTTCACTTTACCTTCTTCTACAGAGTGAACAGCTGAGCCACACAAAGGACATGTTTAACAGATAAAGGACACAGATGCCAAGGTCTGGAATAAATTTTTTAGCCTTAACATCTGTGTCTGTCTAAAGCTCTTGGCTGCTTTCTTAGTTTGATGCCTGGGTGATGCTTTGGGTCTTTTGACTTCACTGTTAAATGTGCTAAGGTCTGTATATCAGTCTCTGGTGACCTGCCTAGGAAATCAGACATTGATAAACTGGTTGAAACTCCTATTCCTGGAAATTCATCTTCTTTTTTCTCTTGAGTGACTTATGTTCACAAGAATTTTACCCTATTTTACAAGAAGCATTCAAAAGTAAAATCATCCATGGGTTCCATGTAGGAGTACAGAATGGATACAAAACACTCTTCCCTAGGACAGTCTATCTCAAATCAATTCTCTACTTTTGGATGATTTTTTTCATAGTGCTTCAAAAATAAATAGCTATATGAAAAAATTCATTTCAATTTTGAGACATTATCTATTTCATAATTCTCTAACTGAAAAATTGAATGCCATATAAGTAAATTCAAACGGAATTTTATTTCCAATAATATTAGAAAGTCATAATTTCACTTTTGGAGATGCAGGAAATATATTTGAAAATGTGCAACAACCCCCAAACATTGAATCATCTCACGTGATTGTATTATATTATAGAGATGTTTTAACATGCCCTAAAATCCAATGATTGCCATAGAGTAAAAATTAGTTTTAGATGCATTTACAGTGATAGACACATACTGAGAATATTAATCCCAAAATTTGCTATCATGTGTTCAGTTTGGGAAATGTTTCCATGAAATACAAATTAATAAACATTTCTTAAAATTCAGGTACTTATAAAATAATGAGCAAAGTGCTGTAAGCTATGTAAATATAAATCTCAGAAGGTTCCACCACTGACCAAAATGAGAAATTGGGAGTCAATTTGCTAAGTCACAGTTCTGGAGAAGAAATTTGCTCTTAAATATTTAATTACTATCTGGTTTTCGTACTCAAAATAAATAAAAACCTCAATTCATATTTCTGTTCAGGCCTATATTTCCTTTCATGATACATACTCCTTTTCCATTTTCTAGTTTCTTACTTTTAAATATTAAACTTTGTTTTACAAATTTTAGTAGATTTTTTTAATGCTAATCATCAAATGAAAACAAACAAAAAAGACAACACATGCACACAAATTCACACATAAATGCATGGGTGTGCATACATACAAAGCAATTCCCTAATAACATTATCACTCTGATTTTGTTGTCATACCCCACAAGTGAAACAGGCCTTTAAAAATAACTTCATATACCTTGAAGATTGTTATGAACACACACTGGGTTCTAAACATGTATCCCCATCATCTATTTTAGAAAAAAAACTGTGTAAAATGTCTGTTATTTTTCAAATCTAAATTTAATTAATAAGGCAGTTAGTAGGATGCTCTTTGTACACCTTAACCTTTTCCCTAAAGGCTAATTATGATTTAGTTTTAGTATTATTCTAATGGGTTTTTGTGTGTGTAGTCATTTCAAAATATTGTCTTCCAAAGTGTGGAGGAATCATTTGGATGACATTGTAAGTTCCTGATGCCAAGCTGGGAAATTTTCTTCCAAAGACAGCATCTGGTTCTTTGGCAAAATTCATTGGTAGTTTTTCTGCACTTCTAGGTCTGTTATATGGCTGGCTGCTTTTGAGGACCGTTTTCTAGTTTACTGAAATGAAGGTCTATATAAATCACTGAGACCTTCTGTGATGTTGATTTAACTCCTAGTTTAGAAATTCTCCCTATAGGAGATAAGCATAACATTGGTGTCTGTCTGCTGATATACTCCCATGAACATCTGTTTTTGCAAATGCCTGTGACTGCCTAAATATGCAAAGTGAATATGCATATTATGTGTTCAAAAAATGCCAGATAATCATTGATATTGTTTGAAAATTTATTCTTCACACATTAAGAAGTTAATTAATTGAGAAGTACCAAACAGAAATGCGTTGTTCAGAATCTGCTGTTTGTTCTGGTAAAGATATAGATGAAATGCATAGAAAAATATTCCCTGTGATGTGAGGGAATACTAGCACTTTAGCATATTTTTTGTATTTTCTAAAAACACCATATGCTAATAATGATTCTTCAGAAATCCGAATTCATAATCCACAAAGCAGTTTTAAAGCAGGATAATTTTCTCTCTGTATAATTAATACTAGTACTCTTCACTAACTTCTTACATAATAATAGATACAATGGTGCCCAAAATAAAGGCACTGATTTATTAATGCATTTTCCCATTTTTTTGGTAACTAACTCATACCTGAGTTAAAAATAAAGTAGAAATTAATATAAAAGTATATGAGCATAGTTGTTGGAGGTATTTTCATTGTGATAGTTTACTGAACTGATAGAGCTTTTTCTTGGCAGGGGCAACTTCTCAGTTTCCTTTTTAATTAATTCATCCAGCATTTCTTCAGTGTATTCTGAGTACCATAAACCATTGTAAGTCCTGGGGATAAAAACTCCTATATTGCGGACGTCCCAAATTAAAGGAACTTGTTGTGTGGTTATAATACTGATATGTGACTTCAGAGAAGAAGGAACTGGGAGAGGATAGCTGCAAAGAGAAGTTATAACATAATATTGTAAGTACAGAGATGGAGTTTGATTTTTGTGAAAAATAGATGAACACCTGATTTTTCTTTCACATGTCAGGGAAGGTTTCAGTGAGGAGATGTTATTGCATCTGGGTCAATAATGACAAGTATTCAAGAAAAAGAGGTATAATAGAACATTCCAGAAAGTTAGAAAGTATGAATAAAAAGGATGAGCTTTGAAAGTATGTGGTTTTTCTGGAGAACTCATTCTTGGTGCACACATGCACACACACACACACACACACACACATGATTTTTCATGGAAACATTATGAGTTTTCAGTGGAAAGCTTAGTGGATGACACAGAAATAAGAACTTAACATAGAGAAGAGCAGAAGCCTCAGCTTCACTGCTGGCAAGATCTAATAGAGTTTACAATTAAAGTTAAATTTAATATTGAATAACCTTGTGGAAAACAAATTGGTGTTTCACTATATTTCTCTATTATAAGTGGTTGCCTTCCCTGACCCCAATTTTGTATAGTTGCTGCATTCCCTGTCCTCTCTAGGACTCACTTCTCCTAAGAATGTTAGGAGAATGTTAGGCACACTCCTGTTTACTAACAAGGTCCTGTGACCTTGACTAAACCTTTTGAATCCTCTGGACTGCAGCTTCCACCTTTGTAAAGTTAGCATAATAATATTAGTTCATGAGGATGTTATCAGAATTGAATGATTTGATATGTATAAAATCACTTTTAATATAGGCAATGTTTAATACATATTATTGATCACTTTTAATATCATCCAAATCTGTCAGGAGTTCTACCCCATCATATGGTTGACTTCAGATTTAGATTTCTTTGCTTCCATGGATGGTCCACTGCCATACTCTATGGTCTGCCATCTTGGATTTTTTCACCTATGGATTATGGCTTGAATCAAGCCAAAATTTATTTTGTAGTGCGCAGATGGCTACCACTACTTACTTTCCTGGTCTACTAACAGGACATGTTCTAGGTTAGTCACAGATTCCCACATTAGTCATTCAAATCAATGATAGCCCAATATTAGGAAATGTTATTTTTAAAATTTAACAGTCTTTTATAATATTGAACAAAACTTTGACGAGAGAATAAATGGAGCATGTTATTTGGAAATAATTCAAAATTAATAGGAACAACAATGACAACAAGAAAATGAGAAGAGCCAGGAAGTTAAAATATGTTTCATCTCTATGAAGAATACTATAAAACCATACAAAAGAAAAGAAAGATGACTTGAATAGGCATTTCAGTCAATGTTATTGAATAAAAACTGAAAAACAATAATGTGAAGTTGTGAATTAGTATATAAAATTTACAGAACTCTCAGTTGTATCCAACCAGTTTTTGTGCAAGGGTATAATTTGGCTCATTTCTTTTCTGGTTCATCTGAAGCAATTCATGTGAAGATTTTAAAATATAAGAAAATTCAACATGAAATATATATGAATTTGCATGTGGAAGAATCGGTCTTATGTATACCATTCTTTGCTCTTACCTGTATCATTGTCTTTTATCATGTAACTTTGTAGAAACCTGCTCCTCTGACACTGGGTGCACCCAGCAATGAATTGCTTTAGCCAGTCTATTATTAAAAAACGTGACAAAGGCTTGGCTTGAGTAAGTGATTGAAGGTTTTTGTTTGCATTTTGATGCATCTGAAATCACCAGAAGATCATGCCTGTTCTAACCTGTTAGAGGATGAGATATGTGGAGACAAGCCAAGTACCCAAATCCTTGTAACAAAAGCCAAAGTCAACACTACTAACCATATGAGTGAGTGCATCTGAAACCAGAAATATCTACTCGACCAAGTCCTGCTTATTGCTGAATAACAACAGACTTTTGAGTTAAATAAATTTTGTTGTTTGCATTGAGATACTATAATTATTATTATTATTTGCATGGGCAGGCTCTGGGAATCAAACCCGGGTCTCTGGCATGGCAGGCGAGAATTCTGCCACTGAGCCACGTTGCACCATTGAGGTATTATTTTTGTCACTTAGGTTTGTCCTGCAACATGATTATTATTTAGATATTGCTACCAAGGATTGGGTGCTGTTGAAGTAACATCTTAAATGTATGGGTTGGGGGGGATTATTGTACAAACATGGAAAAATGTTAAATAAAGTACTACAGAAGCCTGAAGAAAGAGGAATGAAAATGCTCTATAAGGGCAGGAAAACGTTAACCTTTCGTCACAAAAATTTTGGTAAAACTATAGAGGTAGAAATATACATGAATAAAGGGATTTAATGAGAGAATTTTAAAAGCATTGTATGGTACTAGTATCTGTACATGAAAAATAACTAAAAGAAGGAGATAGACACAGGAAATAATTGAACAATTTACAAATAGAACTTAAAGGGAAGAGAGAGAAAAGCCGACTTTATCAGGTTGGAAAATTAAAATATTCTCATATCTGCCAGTAAAAAAATAAGATTTTTAAATTAAAAATTGTCTTAATGAAAGACATATCTCAAATTATAATTTGTCTTAACATATCATAAATCCCATTATGGGAAGGGATCTGAGATCCCTTGTTATGAGCTCTGAAGGGATTCAGCTGGGCCTAGGAGACCTACTCTGTTAGACTAAAGAAAAATATATAAATCCTGAAAGCAGTATACCTTCAAGCTTGATATGCCACAGTATCGAGGAGTGATGGATGGATAGATAGATAGATAGATAGATAGATAGATAGATAGATAGATAGATAGATAGATAGAGAGAGAGAGAGAGAGATAGATGGATAGATAGATAGACAGATGAGAGATAGAGAATGATCTATCTTGGAAGAATTGTGCATATGACTCCGGACACGTGTAGTGGACTGAAATGAGATATGTGGCCTTCCCGCTGAGTTTTTGAAGAAGCTGTCCTGATAAAGTTTATTCCTTTTCTGGAATAAAAGGGATTGAGACTGTTAAAAACATAAAAAGTCCCCTGGGCCTTCAACTTACTATAGGCAGGAAGCAATTTGATTAAAATTTTGATTAAAAAGGCCATATTGTCCAATATTCTCTTCAGAAGTTGCTAGAGAGATCGATGAAAAAAGGAGAATGAGGAGCCATTCCTATGAGCAGAATTGGCCTTAATAAAGGAATATTTTCTGACCACATACAGAATTATTTGCTGAGAGGGATTCCAGTGTTGCAGAATCAGTGACTACTAGGGTATTCCATTCTTCCCCTTTTATGTTGAATATATATATTATGGTCAGCCTATCTGTCCTCCATCATTGGGTATCTGTGGAGAGAAAGGTAACTTTATTTTTGCTTTGTTTGTTCAGATACTTCTATTTGTACATCTATAGGGTAAGAAAAGCCTCATCCATACCTTACATAGACCACAAGTTTTTTGAGATGCTGTTTGAGATGCTGCAATTAGGTAAAATTTTGGGGGATCCCAGGTTGCGAGTGAATATATTTTGCAAATGAGAGGCCATAAATATAATTGGGACTAGAATCCAAATCATGAAAATTGATTGTATTAATGGTTTCAATTCATCATCCCACCTGGAATCAATGCCCTTTGCCTTCTACTTTTGCTCTGTTCCTGCTGCCCAGTGACTTGCTAATTTGGTGTTAGCAGAGATGACAAAGCAGAGATTAGAAAATGTGTTTCAAGTATTTTTTTACTTGCACTTTTACACCTCTATACTCATCATAAATAATTCCCAGGCTAGTCTTCTGGAGGATGGGACATGTGAACAACATTTGTCCCTGCTGAGGCCATCTATTCCAGCCAACAGTCAACTATCAGAGCAGAACTGACCATTACAGCCATGCTTGTATTGTCTTAAAAAGTTGTGTAACAAAGAAGTATTAACTGATGTATGCAATGAGGATTTGTAATAGTTTACAATGCATTATTTTTGTAGTGAGAGATAACTGATAGAGAAAAACATACTAACTATATACTAAAGTATCTATATGCATATTTGTGTTTATGTTTATATATATACATACATTTGTGTTTTTATCTATATCTAGCTATAATTTAAGTAGAAAAAAATAAATAACCCAATAGAACACCAGCAAACATAATAACAAAACAAAATAATTACACAGGATATTCATCTAGGAGGAAAACAACCATTATATAAATGAAATAAGATCAGCCCAAAATTAATATAAAAACTGTCAATTAAAACAATTATTTGCTTTTTTATCACTCAGACTTATAAAGATTGAAAAGCATGTTGAAGAAAAGCAGGAAGTAGGCAAACTTCATAATCCCGGCAGGGAATATACATTGGGAAAACTATGTGGAGAGCAATTTTTCACCATGTAAAAGAAAAAAAGACGAAACACATATGCATTGAATCAATTCTGCATCTATGTCTTCTTCCAATGGATTTATCCAGGATATGCATAAAAGTGAATATGGCTATAAATTATCACTGTTAGAAAAGTGAGATAATATGAAACATCGTTTTATGAACTAATAAAGGACTTGCAGTGGCTGTTGGTACACCATACACGTTAGCTAATGCCCTTGTTCCTCCGACTGCGTCCTTGTTGGTTCCTAACACCACATAGCTGAGTCCCTGAGTAAGAATATCTTTGGCCAAAGGAAGTTTTTTGTCCAAGTTTACCCCCATCTCTGACTGGTTAATGTTCAGGTAAGAGACTCAGTCTCCCAGCCTCAATTAGAATAATTCTGAAGGGACATCCCTGCCCAAGAGATGTTAGGATTGGCAGAGTCCTTAGTTGCAAATTCATCACAATTCAGCTTCTCCATCTACCCATCTTGATTCCTTCACCTTGCATAGGTGTGTTTCATGAGAATGCTCCCCAACATTCCTTGTGCATGCAAATCTGTTTCCTGGGAAGACTGATCCACAGCATTGGCAAAATCTATGATACACACATGTTATGAAATAATTAGAATTGATGTGAACAATGGATATTTATTTTCAGAAATATGTATTACTGTTGAGTGAATCTGGGATTCCAAAATGTATATGTTGCATTATCCCATTTTAAGGGGACAGATGTTATTTGATGACAGATGAGTGTCAAAGGTGGCAGAGGAAAAAATGTTACTTCTAATATGTTATCAGGAGCTGACCTAGTCCTTTCTAGGGCCAGCAGATGCTGAGAGTTCAATATTGCTTTTGTGAATAGTTCATGGATTCTTTAAAGAAATAGACTGATTTACCTTAAATTTCTGATGTATTTGAGAGAATGGCTGAATTATTTGCTTTACAGAAGAATGAGAAAGACAAATGAATATAGAATTCTTCTTTGTTTTTTTGAAGCAATTTTTAAATTTCTGAGGTATTTGTATAATTGGTGGAAGAAGTTAGGCCTTTGACTTAAAAAGGAATGAGTTTGAACCTTGAATTCACCCATTAAGTTGTAAACCCTGGGCATTTCCAATTTTGACACTATTAATTCAAGGATAAATAGGCATTATAATATCTACTAGTTTAAGAAGTGGTGGTTTTAATTCAGAATTATGTAAACTTTTGGGAATGTACTAATATTCCTATAGACGTTAGCATGAATATATAGAATGGTCATTAAGATAGAAGGGTAGATATACAGATAGGTAGAGAAGCATTATAATTCCTTATATAGAGAGAATAAAACAATATGAAGTCATTTTATCAGTAACTAGTCTGAAGATTTTCCAATCAAAGAACAATGACTTGCCTAAAGTAATAAGAACCTATCATGTTTCCTTTAGTTTAAACGACAAGTGGTATTGACAAATCTGTACTATGCTGGCAATAACCACTTTTGTGTTAGAATTTCTTTTTAGTAGGAAAGGCTTTGACATTCAGAAGGTAGACAGTTATGATGGGATAAAGAAAATGTAAGTTCAGTTTCAACCTTAAACGTTTAATAACTTTCCAAATGATTTTTAATGTATGGTCTGTTTGATTGTGATATCAATGTGTAAACATTTATTAAGGTATTTTTAAATGTCAATTCATTTGGATTTGTAAATATTATCTGAAAATAAAGTGAAAATAAGAACCTAGCAAGTCTCACTATGGAAGTTGAATTTATTTAAGGAATTTATTTTAAATATGACAAGAAAAAATTTAAAAATGAGTTAATTTAGAAAAGAATATTCTTGTACACTAAAATATGCTTTCAAATATCCTTTTGATGTACATATGCTTCTGTTTAAATACCAATACTTATCATTCTTGTAATGTTTGTATATAGTGTGAACAACTTGAAGTATGAAAATAATCTATTGTTTTATATAAGCTAGTTATTGAGAGTTCCAGAGTACAGGAAAAAAATAATTTTATATATTGCTTGTCATAATACTTTCCAAATTCCTTCATGAGATATCCTTTAATGGAAGGCAATTTTACTACTTTGAGAAATATGAAGAACCCTTAACCTAAGAGTATTTGACAAGTCAAATTCAAGATGTTTGTATTTTTGTAGGTCCTTCTAGTAGCATATTCAAGAGCATTGCATTGTTAAGTCTACTTAATAAAAAATATTTTAAGTGTGTGTGTTTTATGAAAATTTATTCAGGATTGCTAGAAAGCTTACGTATATGAACACTCATTTAATCCTGGTGAGGTAGGTACTGCTATTTAATCCACATTTTACCCAACGTGCTCAAGTTCACACATCTAAAAAGTAGCAAAGCATGGATCGAACGCCATCCAGAGCTCTGCTCTCTACATTTATGTTCTAGTTTGCTAGCTGCTGGAATGCAATATACCAGAAACAGAACGGCTTTTAAAAAGGGGAATTTAATGAGTTGCTAGTTTATGGTTCTAAGGCCGGAAAATGTCCCAATTAAAACAAGTCTGTAGAAATGTCCAATCTAAGGCATCCAGGGAAAGATACCTTGGTTCTAGAAGGCCAATGAAGTTCAGGGTTTCTCTCTCTCAAGTGAGAGGCACATGGTGAACACAGTCAGGGCTTCTCTCTCATCTGGAAGGGCATGTGGTGAACACGGCGTCATCTGCTAGCTTTTTTTCCTGGCTTCCAGTTTCATGAAGCTCCTGGGGAGGCATTTTCCTTCTTCATCTCCAAAGTCCGCTGGCTGGTGGACTCTCTGCTTCGTAGTGTTACTGTCTCTGAATCTCTCTTTCTCCAAAATATTTCCTCTTTTATTGGACTCCAATAAACCAATCAAGACCCACCCAAATGGGTGGAGACATGTTGTTCCCTAATCCAGTTTAACAGCCATTCTTTGAAATGGGATTTATATCAAAACATAGCTTTTCTTAGGGGGCATACTTTCTTTTAAATCAGCACAATTTACTTTATGTTATTTACTGATAAATTGCTGATAACCACTTAATGTTGTCCCCATGCTAGAACAAAGTCCAGATTTAAGGAAAGCTGATTTGGAAAATATTTGTAAGTTGGGAAGAATTATTTTTTAATCAGTAAAAATTTTTTTTTCCTGAAAGATTCACTTCACTTTTGAAACACAAAGAATATTCAACAATAATGAAAATCCTAAATTGACAAAAAGATGAGTTATTGGGTCTGTGCTCCTGAGTTTGTTCCTTTCTTAGTATATGAGATTTCTTTCTTTGTATGTGCTTCTAATTATTCAAGAGAGAATAATGATTTTTAATTCTGCTGTATTTACTGATTTGGAAAAGATGAAGCAATTGACTAGGAAAGTTATTTAAAAAGTCATACAGTTTGTGTCTTATTCTTACTGATTTTCTTAGTAATTTTTGTTGTGTGTATTCTTAAATAAGTATAAACTTTAGAGTAAAGGGGTGATAATAAAGTAGTTTTTTTAAAACCATCCTCAAAATGTATGCAATATGAATGTTTCAGTTTACTAATGCTGCAAGAATGCAATATATCAGAAATAGTTGGCTTTTCCAAGTGGGATTTATTAGGTTACAAATTTACAGTGTAAAGGCCATGGAAAGGTCCAAATTAAGGAAACCAGAAAAAGATACCTCTACCTTGACTTTGAAGAAAGGCCAACAGCATCTGGAACACCTCTGTCAGCTGGGAAGGCACGTGCCTGGTGTCTACTGGTCCTGGCTCCAGGTTCATTGCTTTCAGCTTCTGTTTCCAGTGACTTTCTCTCGATGCATCTTTGGGTCCTCACTTAGCTTCTCTGGGGAAAACTCTGGGTTTCACCTCTTAACTTAGTGCCTCCAAACATTTGTATCTTGGTTTCTTGTTTCTGATCTCTGTGTCTGCTCTCAGTTTTCTCTCTGTTTTCTGCATTTTAGTCTCTCCATAGAGGACTTCAATAGAAGTGGGCAGGGTCATATCTCCGTGGAAACAACCCAATCAAGAAGTCCCACCTACAATAGATAATAGTTCCCATTAGATTGGATTAAAAGAACATGCCTTTTCTGGGCTACATAACAGCTTGAAACTAGCACAATGATTGTAGAATGACAAAAATTGATCAGGGAAGTAGGATTGTGCAGTCTTGTCTCTTAGAAAAAGTTGCATGAAACTTTCATAGTTTTTATTTGCAGTTCTTATTTCCACAGGAGTTTTATAAACTACACTCTCTTAATTTAAATCATTCTTATTGTTTCTGTCCTTTGGTAAGAAAAACTAATTATTTAATTTTACTCTTGCTGAGATTCTAAAATCTTGGAGAAGTCAAACTTAAGTAAAAACTGGAACTATCAAACTATTCTACTTTCTAGTTTATATCACACAGCCTGGAGATGGAATAAATATATTTAAAGGAAAGTTTTAATTGTTTGGTTGTTTTACTTGGTGGTAGTGGTAGCACATAAAGGGGAATATTTTACTGATGCATGTAACATCTCAGTATCTAGATTAGCCTGTTATTGATTATAGTACATAAATATCCTCAGTTTTAATACAGCAAATGCTAGTGCTTTGTCAAATGTATATGGCATCATCAGCTTGAGGGTTTTCCAATCTCCATGGCACATGTTGTTAAAATTCATTCTTCCCATCTATTTATATTATGGGAGTCAGAACTTTGTAATTTTGCCTTTCCAGAATGTATGCGGATTTAAGTGTACACTAATGGTATTGTAACAGTGTGTTAGAATGGTATTGTAACAGAATGTTAAGAGAATTGACTTCAACACCTTATAATTGGCAGAATGTCAGAAAACATACCCCCATTGCAAACAAGCCTCTGACATCATTTATATGCAAAGGTCCTTCAGTAAATAACAGGATTTATTAGATTTGCTTAAATGTTCTTGCATTTTTGTAGGTTTTCTCTTTTTAAATTTTATTATTTTGAAATGAAGGAAAAAGTGAAAACAACAATGGCTCTTTTTTGACACATTCAGGTTCCAATTCTGAGATAAAAACATGAGTTCTTTGCTTCATATAATTCTGATATAATTTCACTAATATACTGTAGAATAAACAATGTTTTAAATCATTGATATTGATTCATCAGTGAACAATTTTCTTTTTATAATTTAAAAATATTAGAAATACACATAAATGTGTGTTAATCTATAAATTTATTGAAATTTATTGTTTTGGTCTTAATTAAAAAATATTTTTAAAAAAAAGCACCCAGTTAAGAGACATTACTAAACTAAGTATATTAGAAGATTTTGTAAGGCATTATCTTATTTTTGTAGCTAAGTCTGTATCAATGGAGACAAAGTCTTCAGAAACTAGTAAATAATTGTAATTATCTTTTTAAATGATGTCAACTCCCCACCTGCAAACCTAGCTCTGGTAGACTTGCCTGTCGATACAATTACATCCATATACTTGTAAGTGCCTTTAATGTCACTTTTAGTATTTATTGAAATGATCTCTTTGGTTATGATTTATCTCCCTATGATGCACACATACATGGCTGAGATGGTAATGAAAGATCATCCAATCCTTATTCAACCAAATTTAATACGTGACACTTCACTTCAAAAATCATTGTTGAACTCACGTTTTAAAGATAAATGCAGCTCAAGCAGAAATAGTTTTAAATGTGTAATACCTCGATGATCCACTCAGAAGTCTCAGGAAGAATTAATGATGGATAATGCTGGATTTGTGTAAGTGATGTGCTTGTGTCTTTGTTAAAGTAACTCTCTGCCATAGAGTTCCCACATTTCATAAAAGAATCAGACCCCCTTCCCAGATCTGTGAAGTACATAGAGAATTATACAATGGCACTAAGCTTTCTGAAAATGTCAAGCAAACTAAACTCCTGTAGTTCCTGGTTAAACTTCTTAGAAAAGTTAAGTTCCTCACTATGCTACCCTTTCCTAGGTAAGATTAATGCAGTTTATAATATTAGATAGATAGATGTATAGGATATTTGATCTACCAATATATTTTAATCTTTTTTATTTTTATTTTTTTGGCATGGACAGGCTCTGGGAATTGAACCCTACTGAGTCTCTGGCATGGCAGGTGAGAATTCTTCTGCCACTGAACCACTATTGCACTGACCTATTTTAGCCAGTTTTGATGTAGCTTATCTAGATGAAGAGCAAGAAAGGGAAGTGAAAAGGATGGATTTGCTGATAGAAAATTGAGAAGTCAGAGTATGCATAATTATTTAGTGAAAATAATAGTTTAAGAAGCAAAGTATCTGGTGTGTAATGTCACTCCAAAATTCACTAGCTACATGCATTTAAGCAATTTCTGTTAATATCTATGAGACTAACAATATTTGAATCATATATATATATATGGTTTGGAAGGAAAATAGATGGCTCTTTATTTATAGCTGAGTAATTATAACCAGAGTAATTGTATAGTCCTGATTTACTTAATGTGCTGGCTCCAACAGAAGGGCACTAGCAGCCATTGCTTGGGGATCCATGTATACAAAAGCTTCACAATTCAGTTCACACTGTTTCTTGGAAAACCAAAAATATTCATTAGCAAAAACTCACTGGCCCAGAATCTTTTATTTCCCTTTCTGGGTATAAATTGTGCCTTGCATTTGGTACTATTGGGTGACAATCTAACCATGGAGAATTAATCTCATTCATGTCTAAGTAAATTTCAGCAGCATTCTTGTCTAAACTAATAATCTGTGTTTCTGGAAGTTTCATGGAGGCCTTTTCACATCAGTCTCTCCATTATAGTCAACAGAAACAAGCAGTTTGAGGGCAATTTATTTCATCCATTTATGCCACACAATGCCTTCCCTTCACCCCACTGTTTAGGCTGTTGCTTTTGTGGTGATAAAATTCTTTGTCTTTCAGGTGCTGAATCTGGTTTTGTCCATATGTACATGGTCCTTTTGGTGCCAGCAAGGATAGTAAGTTAATTTTGATAATCTGGTCATCTTGTCTCTGTCAGGTGGAATAGGACAGGAAATGAATTTTATATAGACAGTCAATCAAGGCAGAACATTTTTTTGTCACTTTTGTTTGTTTGTTTATTTAACTTGAAGCTTCCTGGATTTTAGTTAACCTTTATTGGGCCAACTGGGTCCTATGACAATAGGTTAGTTGGTCTGTTTGCTGTTCTTAGCTCTAAAATTGAGAATTTACTGATGTTACTTCTTGAGTTATCATCTTGATGATGTATAGAATCCTCCACATTGTTTGTTTTGTATTTATTTATTTTTCTATTTTTTTGTTATGTATGTACCCATGTGTGTGGGGGGGCAAAAGTTTTACTACACATATCTAAAGGAAAATAAATTAGCATTTATAATGCCATGCTTATAATTATGGTCCCTTCATGCCTGTGGACAGTTCTTTTTGAAAATTAATCAGTCAAGGAATTTCTCATCTAATACAAATAGATTTCCTATCAAAAGAAGGAGAAACACATAGAAATTTTAAAAAATTGAAACTGATTTTGTAAAACCTGAAAACAAGAGAACTTTGATTATCTGTATAAGAAATAAGACAATGAGCCTAAATAGCTACTGGAACGAGAATGAAAATGGGATGGAAAGAATTGCTTCTGGCTTGAATTGGGATTCTTTTTTTTCATTTGTTTTTCATCTCTATTGAGATAAAATCATCATACCACACAACTCACCAATTTATAGTATTCAATTTAATGGCTTTTAGTTTCTTCAGAGTTGGCCATCTGTTTTAGTTTCCCAGGCTGCTTAAAGCAGATACCATGAAATGAGTTGGATTAAACCATGGGAATTTATTAGCTTATAGTTTGAGGCTGAGAAATGTCTAAATTAAGGGATCATCAAGGCAATGCCTTCTTCCTGAAGACTGGCTGCCAGTGATCCTTGGATCCTCTGCCACATGGCAAGGCACATGGTGATGTTTGCTGGCAGCCTCTGTCTTCCTGGTTTTGTTGATTTCACCTTCTTGCTTTCTTGGCTTTCAATCTCTCTCTCTCTCTCTCTCTCTCTCTCTCTCTCTCTCTGTGTGTGTGTGTGTGTGTGTGTGTATTAATTCTACTTATAAAGAATTCCAGTAACGGAATTAATTTCTATCCTGAAATTAATTTCTATCAATATAGGGTGGGTCACACACTAACTGAAGTAGCCCCATCAATATTTCCTACTTACAATGAGTTTACATCCAGAAGAATGGATTAGTTTTAAGACCATGTTTTTCTGGGGTACATACAACTTTAAACCACCATAGCATCCATCATCACAATCAATTTTAGGACATTTTAATTTCCCCCCAAAGAAACCCTACACTTCTTTGCCGTTGCCATCTCACAATCTCTCCTGTCCCTCAGTTCTAGGCAACTACCAATCTGCTTTCTTTTTCTATTGCTAAATAGTTTTACCAACCGACTTAGTCTGCTTGAATTCCCCTTTTTGTCAGAAAGCTACAGAGAGGAAGCAGAAAAATAACTACAACAAGCTAACATGCCAACAATCCTTTGTATTGCTAATTAAGAACCCTACCTACATGGTAAAGGAGGAACTGTAATAAACAAGTCATACTGACACCAGTAAGTCTACTTATCTTCCCTAGATAAGCCCATTCCTACATAAACACTTTGCAAACAGTCCCTACAAATTTATGGCCCATGACCCAAGGACATCCTGCCCCAGACAATTCACATAGCTCATGTCTTTCTTGTTTCTCCCTCACCATCCATATCCTTTCTTTGTTCTAAGTAACTATATAAATTGTTTCCCTGCCACTTTTCTTTGAGAAGTAACTTTCTTTTAGTTCTGCTCCCACATGTGTCACTTCACTCCATAAACTTACTCTACACCTTGAATATCAGTTGTTTTCAATTTAACACTATAGATTTGCCTAATCTAGATATTTCATATAAATAGCATTGCCCAATACTTGGTTCTTTGTGAATGGCTTTATTCAATTACCATAAGGTTTTCAAGGTTCATATATGTCGAAGCATTTCTTTTTATTGACAAATAATATTTTATTGTATTGATATACTATATTTTATATATCCATTTCTCAGTTGCTGGACATTTGGGTTATTTCTTCTTTTTGGCTTTTATGAATAATTCTTCTATGAATATTTTTATATAATTTTTAATGCAGATTTATATTTTCATTTCTCATAGGTATGTATCCACAAGTTAAATGACTGTATCATATGGTAACTCTTTGTTAAACTGTTTGAGGAACTGCCAGACAGTTTTTCAAAGTTGTAACACCATATTATATTCCTAACAGCAGTGTATGAGGGCTACAATTTCTGCACATCACTTGCTAACTCTTCTTAGTATCTTCTCTCATTTGCTAGCTACCAGAATGCAATATACCAGAAACAGAACGGCTTTTAAAAAGGGGAATTTAATCAGATGCTAGTTTACAATTCGAAGGTCGAGAAAATGTCCCAGTTAAAACAAGTCTACAGAAATATCCAATCTAAGGCATCCAGGGAAAGATACCTTGGTTAAAGAAGGACGATGAAGTTCAGGGTTTCTCTCTCAAGTGAGAAGGCACATGGCAAACACAGTCAGAGTTTCTCTCTCATCTGGAAAGGCACATGATGAACACGGTCAGGGTTCCTCTTTCATCTGGAAGGACACATGGTGAGCATGGCGTCATCTGCTAGCTTCTTCTCCTGGCTTCCTGTTTCATGAAGCTTCCTGGGAGGCATTTTCTTTCTTCATCTCCAAAGGTTGCTGGCTCGTGGACTCTGCTTCGTGGTGCTGCAGCATTCTCTGCTCTCTCCGAATCTCCTTCATTCTCCAAAATGTTTCTTCTTTTATAGGACTTCAGAAATTTATTAAGACTCATCCAAATGGGTGGAGACATGTCGTCACCTAATTCAGCTTAACAAACACTCTTGATTAAATCACATCTCCACGGAGATGATCTGGTTACAGTTTCAAGCATAGAGTATTGAATAGGGATTATTTTGCCTTTATGAAATGAGATTTAGATTAAAACATGGCTTTTCTAGGGGACATACATCCTTTCAAACCAGCACAGTATCTGTCTTTTTTATTATAGCTATCCTGAACGGCTTGAAGTGGTATCTCACAGTAGATTTCACTTGCAGATTAGAGATTCTTAATACCTCAAAAATCAGAAGGATGCTGAGTACAGGTTGCTTTTTCCCCCATCCCTTTTCTCAGAAAAATAGAGGAAAATCTCACAGAAATACATGCATATGGGCCTTGTCAATAAGTGAAGGGAATTTCTCTGTGTCAGCAACAAGGGGTGTTGGGAGCAAACCTTCCATTTCAGCCCAACTAGACCAACGATTTGATTAGAGTACGATAGAAAACACCATTTGATGTAATACATACAAAATCCTCCAAAGTGTCCAACTTACTCTAGAGAACTAAATGATTTGTGTGCATTTCTCCATCTTCAGATTACAAACTGTCATTTTTAATTCCTATTCTGAATGACTAATCAATTTAATATAATATTATTTAATATAATATAATATTCCCAGAAATAAAAATGATTAACACCTATTTTTAAAAAATGATGGCTCTTAGAAAAATGTCCAAGTACCTGCTGAAGCTCTAACTCAAAGAAAAAAATTATGGATATATATGTGTGGCTACATATACACATACACATATATTTGTACATATACGTAGATATACACATATATTTGTACAAAATATAAATCAATTATATAGCCTTGGTTGCTAAGTTACAGATATGAAACACAAAAATAAATCAAGCTAAGCAAACAAATAGTAGAAGAAAATTATTAGAAAGCCTCTCTATTTTCAACAAAATTTGAAAAGTTTTTAACAATTGTCATATGAATAGAGAAAAGCAGTGATTAGTTAAGGTCATTTTTCAATCACTATGAATAATTTAACATAAATAACTTATTTAATATGTTTTGTTTACAAGTAGTTATATGCCTTTTCAGTGTAAAAAGTAATGTTCTGTCAATATTCTAGCATATGCAAGATTTGGTTTTATATTCTCAAAGAAAACCTTATTAAACCGAATTTCCAAACTCTCCTGTAGTGCTTTTACTGGTCAGCCCAATTGATATTTCCATTAAATATTTAAAATGACAAAAATGCAAAAATTAAGAATTCATCTAAATTAAAAGGCCATGTGTTTTAAAAAGATGTGTTCTTATAAATTTCATTTACTGCTACAAAACATACAGACTTAGTTATTCCATTTGCAGTCTATCCATTATTTTAATCCTTTATCTCTCTAGCAACACATTAAGATTAACTGTAATGCTCCTTTACAATGCCAATTTTAAGCTTAATTTCAAGATCACTAATAGACTATTTTGAACTTGGACTAATGTTAAATTAAGTAAAGGGCAATTTTGAATAACTGGAAAAATTCTAAGTAGGTATACATTTATTAATAGCATATGTGAACAACCTAGCCATATATTTAATCATCCCATTGTTTCTTGGTTTTATTGGCTAATTTATCAGCCAACAGATAATAGGCTGGAGAAGATATGGTATTACTTTTGACTCATATTAGTAATGTGAATTTTTGTGATAGAAAAATATTTTAAAGGGATAGATGCCATTTGCTCATGAGACACAACTAGTTTGTGTGTCACCCTGTGGGCCTGTCAAGAGCCTGTGAATAGATAGCTCTTGGTCACTTACTACCAGCTACTCCATTGTTTTTCTTTGGCTCAGTCCTAAATTTCACCATAAGAAAACTGTTATCTTTGGTAATTTTGGTGATCCTCAGCTAGCCATTTAGCCTCAAGTTTTGCTTCCACCCCTTATGCAATGACAGATCCTGAAAACAATTACGTATGTTTGGTATTCTTCATATATTAATGAGCTCAACCACTATATGAGTTCACTGAAATAGATGACCAGGTGTCCTTCCATGGTCTTTGAATTCCAAATAAGTCTAATTTCTTTTCTTTGTGGGAGTGGGGGGTGCGTGGTCTGGGAATTGAACCTGGGTCTCCTGTTATGGAAGGCAAGCATTCTATCACTAAACCAACCCGTGCACCCCAAGTCTAATTAATTCTTAAAAAGATAGTATATTGACCCCATTCTTTGGACTTTCTTACTAACACTAAACTATTTTTTTTCACTGTTTCCAAATAATTAAGAAAATTGCACTTTAAATGTCTTTATTCAAAAACTGTGAGCTCAGTAATTTCACTTCTTGATTTAGAATTTCTATTTTACCCCATATCTGGGGATTATAATCTTATTAGCATGTGTTAATGGTGACAAATAAAATAATTGAAGCAAAAAATTAATAAATAAACAAATATAAAGAACAACAACAAAATAAAATAATTGAAGCCTTATCGGCAGATTTTCCACCTCATCTTTCATTATATAATAACTCTTGTTAAGTTAGCTTTATCTCCCACAATAATATTTAATATTGCTTGGCCGAATAAAATATTACCACTAGATTTATTTGTGTTCTTCCCACCTAAATATAAATCTTGTTCCAACTTTAATCCAACAACTTTTACTTTTTTACTTTCTAATAAAGGTCAGTTCTCTGTTTAGCAGGTTTGTAAACTCTGGTCCTGTTCTATCATAAACTGATGTTGTTCTTTGATGACTCTGATATATTATCTGTTTTTGACTCCTGTATTCAAAACATTTTGGGAATTTTTTTTTTCTGGAAATGCTTTTAGACTCTGCTATAGGATCAACCATATGAAACTTATTTTGGGTTTGTTATGAACAAAGAATATTTCTAGCTTCTTGGACACTCAAAATAAAATAAAATGAAATAAAATAAAATAAAGCCTTATTGGGGTGATCCAATACCTTTGAAATGATTAACTACTATTATTAGAACCCATGTAAATATAAAATCCTTGAAGCTAATGGAACCATCTTAGAATCTACTAACAAAAGGGGATTTTTCCCTATTCATGCTATAATGACATACACGCAATCTAATGTCACCAACCTAGAAGAAATGAATCTACAGAATGGAAATATATTTCTATTTCAGAAGTGTCTTATAAATAGTAACAAAATTTGGCATTAGCAACACAACTGCTTAAGGGCATCTAAGTCAATCTTTAGTTCATTAATGCTTGTGTTACATTAAAACCTCTTCAATGGCACATTTTTTTCCAAATTTACAAAAATACCAATGAGAAATTTTACCACAGAAACTAAGCATTTGCTTGAATCATGTGTTACCTTTAAGCATACTATCCAAGAAAAAAAAATAAATCAAAGAGAAACAATCTTGGAGTTCCCACCTAAAGGACCACTGGGAGAATTCACTCAGTCATTTAAATTTACAAACCTTAAGTATGTTTTAGCAAGAGAGCCTACATTTTTTAGTTAGTTTGAAGTTTTCTGTTTTCAGAAAATTTTTGTGCTTTCTCTGGCCAAAAATGTTCTTTTATTTCATCTTTCTCAACTTGAAAATGCCTTCAATACTTGGAAGGGATTAGAGAAATTCTCCTTACAAGTGAACATATGTAATAAATGTACAAGTTCCTCTGATTAAACAGAAAGATTATCGCCCATATTACTCTCAAAGTCTAAAGAAATAGTATGAAGTAAGTGTATTTTATAATCAGAACTTTCCAAAACTTTCACAAGTGTTTTTCCTCCCTTGTTTGAAATTCCTCTGAATGATGGAAACTACTACATAAAAACCCCACAATTTATTAATATATAAAGTTGTTACAGGAATATTTACAAGCTTGAATGCCTCCTCTGCTGATTGACTCTACCTTTTACATTTTCATCCTGTTAGATATTGTATAAAAACTAATACACATAGTTACAAACTCAACAGGGGAAACCTTTATTTCCAAAAGAAATATGAATGAAAAATTCAATTCTTAGTATATAACCAGAATACATTCTAAAAACTAAGTGTTAGAATGTAATAGAAATAAAATATATAGAATTATTATATTAGAAAAGACATAAACAAAGGTCAGTCTTTGAATCTAATGGGAAAGGGCCATTGCAGTTATTTTTAACCACGACACCGTTTTAAACCAGAGGTATATACTCATATTGCCCAGTGTTCTAGTTTCTAGCTGCTGGAATGCAATATTCCAGAAATGGAATGGCTTTGAAAAGGGGGAATTTATTAAGTTGTAAGGTTGAAGTTTTAAGGCTGTGCAAGTCTATAAACATATCCAAATTAAGGCACCAACAAGAGGTTACCTTCACTCAGAAAAGGCCGATGACGTTCAGGATTTCTCTCTCTACTGGAAAGGCACATGGCAAACGTGGTGGCATCTGCTAGCTTTCTTTCCAGGCTTCTTGTTTCTTTAAACTCCCTGAGGGAGTTTTCTTTCTTTATCTCCAAAGGTCGTTGGCTGGTGGACTCTGTCTTCATGACTCTTTCCAAAATGCTTCCTCTTTTAAAGGATTCCAGAAAACTAATCAAGACTCACCTGGAATGGGTGGAGTCACATCTTTGTGGAGATAATAATCTAATCAAATTTCCAACCTACAGAACTGAATATGGATTAAAGGAAAGGCTGCCTCCAGAGCGTTGGATTAGGATTAAAACATGGCTTTGCTATGGTACATAAATCCTTTCAAACCAGCACACACAGTATAAAAAAGATAATTTAGATGTGTAGACATGCTAGAAATCTAATCCTGAGGCTAGTTAAAAGACTTCCAAAAGTAATACATAGCAAGCAAGAAAGAAAAAAGTAAAGGAAAGAGTGAAAGAGAGAGAGAGAGAGAGAGAGAGAAAAGAAAGAGAGGAAGGAGGGAAGGAAGGAAGCAAGAATGAAAGACATTAGCATGAAAAAAAAGTTGTGCCTGGTAACTCACAAATCATGAATATGTCATCAGGAGCAAGCACATTCCTCCCAAGATCTTTGGAACAAGAACCACAAGTGGATATTTTATCTTTAGCCTTCTCTTTCTTTAAACCTTTCTATTTATTTATTTATTTATTTATTTATTTATTTATTTATTTATTTATTTATTTATTTATTTATTTATTGACTCATATTTGACTGTTCAAATGTCTTTGTTAGCTGGGTTAGATGGGTTTGCCATCTCGCCCCAAATCCTCTAATGTGGATTAGCACCAACTCATCTATATGTCTACATGGTAAAGAGTCCCATTTTTGTGACAAAAGCAGAACATTTCACTGTTGGAAGAAATTCAGGGATCATCAGAAACAACAACAACAAAATGTCCTGGGATTAATGTCACAAAAATAAGTGTGAAACATTTTCTCATAAAAGTATACAGATACCATTTCTTGATTTCCTTAACTTTACAGACAACACTTGCCTCCATAATTAATCCAATTAAATTCATGTTGGAATGGACCCCAATAATTTACTTTTGGCAGTTGGTTGGCCTTTCCAAGTATTCCAAACAAATCCTTCATTTTCTCATATTCCATTCAGAACCTGGTGGCAGGTGACCAGATCTGACCAGACACTGGCTTTCATGACATATAGAATGATTTCTACCCCAAATTGAATGATGTGATCTGCAGTTTATACGTAACTATGGCCCAAATGGTAAATAAAACAGCTCAAGCTTTAGCTATTCAGAAGAACAGCATAAAATTATCGATTCGAATACATTCAGATAATAGAGTTGTCCTTGAATATGTATTGGGCAGCCAAAGTAAAATATGCATAATAGTTTCTGCCTAAACACACATGAAAAATGGAACAATCAAGCAATTTAGTGAAAAAAATCACTATGTCATTTAATATAGGACTGCTTTCTTGACAACGCCTAAGGCAACCAGGAAATTGAAAGCAAAGCATTTCCCAGTATTTTGTTTTAAATAATATTGTTTTCTCCTCTTATTGCTTGCCTTCCTCCACTACTTATATGCAGATGCTTCAATGTTCCAGCATTGCTGTTACTCTAAACTGATATCCAGCTGTCTAATCTGACATAAACAAAAGATTGAAATGCTAATAGACAACATGGTTCTTCTTAAGTGAGTTGGATTTAGGAATTATAAGAGGAAATGAGGCAGCCCTTGCTTAACTAAAATGTGAATGTCCAAGGAAGTCCAGCGGCAGCGTTCCTGCAGAGATACACATAGCAGGTACAGAAAGAGCTGAAATCACAAGTCTTCTTTGAAAACCCATAAACAGCTGCAGTTGTTTTCCCTGATGACTGTATTGGTCTGCTACGAGGAAGATTGTTATCTATGACAGTTTTCAGCCAATCTTCCTACCTGAGGACAAATAGAAGGCCTCTTGGGAGGAAGGCATCTTCCTTGGTTGACGCTTGTTCATGTCTTGCCTCACTTTTATATGGTGGTAGATGACCTCTACTCATAGATACACACATGTACCTTATGTGCATGTAAATTTTTACAGGACTGATTTTTCTCCTATTTTGACTAAGATTTCCCCATTTATGCTTATGTGGGAGATTAACCTGGAATTTTCAGATTCCATAGATTCTTCTTCTATTTTATTGGTGTCAGTGTAATATCAGCCTCCGTGAAATGCTCTTCCTTTAGCAATCTATATGAAAGTGTGCATAGGATTGGGGTTATCTGTGGTTTATATATTTGATAGCTCTTGCTAATTAAACTAGAATGGCTTGGCGTTTCTATTTTTCTTGCGGGGAGGAGGGGTCTGATATAACTTTGAAATGCCTGAAAATATATTGAGGATATTTTGGATTTACTATTTTGGCTGATCAGTTTTGATACGTCCTTCTTTTTTTTTTTCCTTAAGGTTAAAATTTCACAGTATTTTCCTACATATTTTTATATTTTACTGATTTGAAATGATAACTTCTTTTTCATTTCTAATATAATTTATTTGTGATTTCATTTGCTCACTCAGGTCATTTTTTAATGATATAGTTCCATATAAAACAATCTGTTAATATTTTGTCAAGTGTATATCAGTTTATAATTTCTCTAAGAACCTGGCCCTTGGTGTTGGACAATTAAACAAGGAAAATCCTTTAATGATATTGTCATAAAAAATTATCTTTCCATTTGGATGGGGCATATAATAAACTTGCTGATAATGAAATCTTTCTGAATAGATGGAAATACTATCAGAATACTATTTAGGTTAAATGTATATTAGTATAGCATCACACCTCTATTTTTCTCTAATTCCTTTTGCTTACTTTGCAATTGTCCCTTTTTAAATAATTCTCATAATATATCTCTGCATACAATCCATTAAATTGTTATATGAATGTTCCTTTGAATCTACTTTGATCCTTCCCTCTCTCTCATTCTCTACATTTACCTAGTAATCAAGCCCTGTTGATTTTATTTCCCAACTATATCCAGTCTCTGACTTTTCTCCAGCGAGGAGAAAGCCTGCACTCTGCAACAACTTCAGCTTTTGGCCCTTCTGTAAACAACACTAATGGGAAAAGTATTCCTTAAAAACAAAACAGATCACACGATTCCTTGACTTAAAACACTGTATTGTATTCTCTTTTATCTTTACTTAAAGGACATTATACTTTAAATGAACTATGTCATCCTTTGTAAAATGCATTCTTCCATCTTCAGACCCCTTTAAGCCCTTGTGCCTGCCCTTTAACTGTGTGTCATGCTCTGATTTTTCACTTCTATTTTCTCTTCTGTATCATGGCAGGTGCTTGGACTGGCATAATCTCTCCCCAACTTTCCTTATATTCCTTACTATTTATTTGGGTCCCTAGCTCAATGTCATTTCTTTAAGGACACCTTAAGACTAATAGGGCTCTCCTCACCACACTCACTTCCTTCCTCACACTAATCTCACTGTCCAAGCTTTTAATTGTGTGATACTAATCTGCTACTTTAGACTCTTTTTCCTGTAAGTGCGCATTTCATGTATATCTATAATTAGCATAGTGGTCATTCTATAGCAGCTGTTTAATAAATATGCTTGAATGGATGAGTATGGATGAATTAATGCTTTATTTCTTTCAAATAATTAAATTTTGATGAATGCTTTACTTAATTTTTTAATGGTTACTTGGGAATGTTTAGTATTAAAAGATAACATTAATATTCAAAAAATTAGGATGCAAACAATAACTGTAATAACATAATAATGATAGAAGGGTAGTAATAAGCAGTGAGAAATCCAGTGATCATAAGATATGTGGTAACTTTTCCTAGATTGTCTGTAGTTTATATTTTAGCTTTATATGAAATTGGAGTTTCAAAGAGTGGTTAGCTAAAGCCATATCAAAAGCAAGGACTTTATCCTGTTCAGATTCATGTTCAAACTCCCAGTATCATCACAAATAAATTAGCATGAATAAATGAGGAAAAGACTGATAGAAATTACACCATGACCACTATTAAAAAAAAGTGCAAAATACAAAAACAAACAAACAAACCCCAGAAAACCACGAGTCAAGACTCTGTAGTCAAATTATCTTCACTGTATAAATCACATGATTTAGTTCTTGCACATAATTGTTCCAAGATTTTTTTTAAACTTATGGCAGATGTGTTCTTGAAAAATTATGCCTGTTGTAGAAATTTTGGAAAGAGTCCTAGAACACCCAATTATGCAAGAGTTATAGCACATGTTAGGGACACCTACTGTTTTAAAGGGGGACGTGGGATTTATAAATTTTCCACAAAGGAAGTTCTGTCTGAAAGATTTAGTGGGACTGGGATTTGAACAAAAGATATTTGCTCTGTCTTTTGTTTTCTGACACACATTTTGTCAACACCAATTAATTATTAAGTGCCACAGTGGTTTGGAATCCCAGCATAAACATTTTACTCACACTTTCTGAGTACACCTGATGTACAGCCTAAGTAGAAATGCATGAAGCAACGGGCATGTTGCCAGATGTTTATCTATCCCTGTCAATGTTTTAATCCTTGGAAAAAGTGCACAATTTTAACATGAAATTTCTTATTATTTAGTAAATATATGTCCTGTTTTTCAACAGTAAACTAATTTTTTTAAATTACTGACATAATAAATCTATAATTCCTGGTCATTAGTTTATTTTACTTTCATTTGAGTAGAAGAGATTTAATAAGTGCAACAGAGGATGATATTCAACCCTGCTAAGCAATATTTCCATGTTCTCAAAGCATTATGTTATAATTGGAAAGCCCTTGGCATTATTTTACAGTACATGGTCAGCATAATTGTCTTGAATTAGATTAAAAGCTGTTGAATAGTTTAGAATCAAGTTATAATTAATGACAAATTTATACCATACTATGGTGAGATTATTTTATAGAGTATATAATGAATATGCTGAAAGCTTGAAATAACTATTTATCTGTGCAAAATATTAATTTTTAAAAGGACGTTATCAGCTCTTTGAGATCATAAAGTTCTCATTTACTAGCTTACTACTTAAGGGCATTTTAAAATCATTTTTTGCTATTGATTAATAATATGTTTGGAATTAGGGTGCTATACTAATACATCATAGTGCAAGATTAATTTTTAGCAGGACAGTTACTATCTCTTAAACATAGGTATACTGCTACATAAGTTTTATATTTATTGCTATTTTTCCACCAGCATGCAAAGTGTCTTCTGTATAAATTTTATTCACTGAGGTTTAGAAGATTAGGTAATTCAGTCAATATCACTAGACTAATAAACCAATGACTATGATTAATCTGACTTCATGCTCCCTTTTATACACTAAAATATGATGCTTTGGGGGATCTTTGTTAATCCTTTATAAATTTATAATAAGTTATATACAGTAAATTTAAATTGTACATTTCAGTAAGTAGGGTTTATGCATCATTTTACCATCAGAAAATCAAAGGTTAGACATAATTTAAAATAATAATAATAATAAAAAGAGAAAATGAGTGGTGATTTCAAGTAATAATAATAATAATAATAGAAAGAAAAAGAATGAGGAAGAGGAATGAAGGAGATGAAGAGGAGGAGGAGAGAGAGGAAGAAAGGATTAGGAAGAAGGCAAAAGGGGAAAAATGGAAAAGAAGAATAATAAGTTTAAGACTGTTAAAATATAGTAAAGGGTGGTTTCTAGCAATCAGAAATCTGTATTTTAAATGACTTTTTCTTACATGTAAAATGTGAAAATAGATGACGTTTGCAATGATGTTATCTATGAGCTTAAAAGACAAAATTACTATTTCAATCATGATCACACATTTCTCAGAATGTCCCTTTTATTTGTTTGTCTTTATAAATCCTGAGCCTTCCCCTGACAACTCTGCTTTATCTGTAATCCTCTCAGTTGCCTGTCCTTGGGAATAATTATTTTTCTATACCCTAAAAACATTAAGGACAAGATTTGAAAGCTTGTCTTTTATCTCTCTTCTGCTATAGCCATTTTTTTCTTTAATATACAAGAAATAGTTAATTGGTAAATGACCATTCTCTATCTTTCTTTACTTTTCTTTCTATTTTTTTTCTTTTATTTTTTTCTCCTGATGGTAAATTCTGTCATCATGCATAAGAATATCAATGACATTATGTATTATCCATCTTTCACTTTGGTACAATGACCTCTATATAAGTATTTCATTTCACTCATAGACAAAATGATATCTCTCCAAAATTTTTAAATCCATTTGCAGTTCTAAATGCAAACCTGCATTCCACATAAGAACTCTTATTGTTCTGACTCTTGTACAAACTTTCCCAATACAACTCCCCAACCAACTATTGCAAATTGATATTTAAAAGAAATTGAAAACTAAAAATGTGGATATGATTGCTATGTCAGAATTTGATATCTTAGTCATTTAGATGCAAGTCAGGAAGGTTGAGAATAATAGTGCATCAAGTGAGTTATTTCTTTTCACCAACAAATCACCAACAAATCTGAAATGATTTTTGTTGCCAGGATTAGTGAAATAGTTCTATTTCATGAAATTCTCAGACTGCAAGTAGAAGGATAAGATGATGAAGAAGGAAGCAACAGATCACTTTGTCATTTAACAATACCTCTGTTTAAGCCAAGCTGGAACATATGGTCATTATTCTGAATAGCCATGTATCTAGGTAAATATTCATGTAAAGTGAAATGATAGAACATTTTGAACATTAAAGATAAAATATATTTAGGAATCTCAAACAATGGGAGATTTATTATCATTTAAAAGAATGAAATGATGAAATACACAGGCAAAAATAATGAAAAAAAGCTTGAGTATAAAATAATTATTATAAATATTCTAAGTGAAAAATATCATCATTTAAAATATATTAAACCTTGAAACAAAGACTAGATATTTGACTGTACACAGTAGACAATAAGGGATAAAAAAATAAGAAAGAGCAATACCGTGATATGGAGAACACACTTGAGAGACTTCAGAGATGAAGGAGATATTAAGACGTTCCTGGATCAACAAAAGAGGTAAAAAGGTCTGTCATAATAAATCTGTTCTACAAGATATTTTAAAGGTAAGCTTTCAGGTGGAAAAGTAGTAACACTAGAAAGCGACTCAAAGTCATACAAAGAAATAAAGAACATTGGGAAAGTTATCTGTAGATATGATAGCAATCATATCCACATTTTAGTTTTCAATTTCTTTTAATTATCAATTTGCAGTAGTCAATACACAAAAGCCAATAGAATTGCAGTTTTGATTTATAGTTTCCCTTTCTTCTCCTATCATAAATAAATACACAAAATTATAAATATTTATATTAATGAACAAAAAATGTATAAATAAGTAATTTGAAACAATATAAATTGGGAAGGATGCAGCTGTATAGGAGAAGTTTTATGTCAAGGATTGAATTTAAGGTTTTATTAATTCAAAATGGATTGTTAGAAGCTTAAAGATTTAATTGCAATTCCCAGGGTAACACTGAGAAGCCAACTGAAAATACGCAGAAAAGTAAATGGAATGAAATCAAAATAATACACTATAAAACAAAAATTAAACATAAAAGAAATCAATAGTAGAGGAATGAAGGAAGAAAAATATTAATATAGACAACAAATAGAAGTCCTGCCTTACAGTAATTATTTTAAATAGAAAAGGATTACACTCTCAAATTAAAATGCAGAGATAGGCAGAATTGCTATGAAAATAGTAGCCAACTATATGTTGTCTACTGAAGACTGACTTTAGATCCAAAAACACAAATAGATTGAAGGAGAAAGGATGAAAAATAATAGAAACAATCACAACAAAATTGCTGGTGTGACACTGTGAAGTCAAAATTGTTAAAAGAAGCAAAGTAGGTCATGATATATTATTAAAAAGTCAGTTCATGAAGAAAGCATACTAATTATAAACATATAGACATCAAAGAACAGATTCCCAAAATATGAAGCAGGTATGGACAGACCTGAAGGGAGAAATGGAGTTCTATTATAATAGATGGAAACATCAATATCTCCAATAATTGATATAACAGGACAGAAGATCAATAAGAAAGCAGAAGACTTGAACGAGACCATAAACCATACCCCTAACAGACTCATACAGAATACTCCACCCCAAAATATATTGCATATTTTTCCCAAAGTCACGTTCTCCAGGACAGACCATATATTAGGTCTGTTTTGGTTTTCTAAAGCTGCTGGGATGCAATATACCAGAAATTACTTGACTTTTATTAAGGGGATTTATTAAGTTACAAGTTCACAGTGGTTTCTGAGGCCATGAGTATGTCCAAACTAAGGCATCCAGTCAAAGACACCTTGGTTCAGAAGGAAGGCCTATAGCATCTGTCACCTAGGAAGGCACATGGCAATGCTTTCTGTCCTTCTCTACTGGGTTCTGGTTTCAAACGGCTCTCTCAGGTCCTGTAGGCCCTTCTGGAGTCTCCCGGGGTGTTTTCTGTCTGCATCTCCAAATGCCTGTATCTTGGTTTCATCTCTCTGCTCTCTGTGTTGGCTCTTTTTAAGGACTCCAGTAAACTAATTAAAACCCACTTTGAATGGTGGGGACACATCTCCATGGAAATAATCTAATCGAAAGGTCCCAACCCCAACTGAGAAGGTCACATCTCCATGGAAACACCTTAATCAAAAGATCTCATCCACAATAAGTCTACAACCACAAGATTGGATTAAAAGAGCATGGTTTTTCTGAGGTATATAACAAGTTTCAAAACAAGACAAGGTCAAAAAAAAGTTTTAAGAAATGCTAAAAGATTGAAAACCTTTAAAGCATCTTCTCCTATCAGAATAAAATGAAGCCAGAAATCAATAACAGAAGGAAAACTGAAAAATTCACACATATGCAGAAATTAAGCAGCACACTATTAAACAGTTAATGAGCCAAAGACAAAATCAGAAGATAAATTAGATAACACTTTGTGATGAATTAAAATGAAAACACAACATATCAAAACATATGGATACTGTGAAAATAATGCTTAGCAGGAATTCTATATTTGTATATGCCTAAATTTATAAAAAAGAGAAAGATTTCAAGTCAATAACCTAATTTTATACCCTAAAGAAATAGGGAAAAAAGATCAAATTAAACTCCAACGCAGCAGAAGGAGGTGAAGACTGGAGCAGGGATTAAGTACAATATAAAAAAAGAAAGAAAAAAAAAACTATAGAGAATAGCAATAAAATCCGAAAGCTAGTTCTTAGGAAAGAGCAACAAAATTGACTAAGAAACAAAGTGAGAAGATTCAATTTTCTGTAGTTAGAAATGAATTTGGGGTCATTATTACTGACCTCATGGAAATAAAAAAGATTATAAGAGAATACAGTGAGCTGTAGTATGCCAGCAAATTAGATAATCTAAATGAAATGGAAAAATTCCTAGGAACACACAATCTACCATAAGTAAGAAGAAATAGGAAATCTGAAAAGACTTGCAAGTAAAGAGGTTGAATCAGTGGCCAAAAACTTTTCCCAAAAGAGAAGCTGGGTACCAGATGACATTATTGATGAATTCTACCAATTTATTTAAAGAAGAATTGACACCATCCTTTCTCACATTCTCCCCAAAATAGGAGAGAACATCTCCCACACCATCCGGTGAGGCCAGTAATATCCTGGATGTGAAATATCCGGGATAGTTAAATCCATAGATAACTGAAAGAAGAATAGTGGTTGCTGGGAGTGTGTGTGTGGGTAGGGGGGTAGTGAGTGAATGGGGAGTAACTGAATGATACTGAGTTTTCTTTTGGGTGTTAGAAATGTTTTGGAACTTGATATCAGTGCTGGTCACACAACATTTTGAATGTACTAAATGTCACTAAACTGCACATTTAAAAATTGTTAATTTATATATTGTGAATATCTAAATAAAAACAATTTCATAATTATTTAACAAAATTTACTATCACTTGTGTTTTTGAGGTGATTTATATCTGTATTCTGGGTACACATACAATAAAGTGTTTCTGCCATGCATTTCTTGACAGTTTTGCGTATAGTGGCACCACACTGGTAGATTCAACTGATCATGGTGAGGACCTTTTCACCATAAAATTGGCAAAACTACAAGTGGTGACATTATTGTCTTGTGCATTACTAAGAAAGTAACATCAAAATATTTTTTAAAAGTGGATTAAAATTAAAAGCCTATCTAAAATATAGTTGTTATATTTTGAATATCATGAAAAATTGAGAAAAAATCCTTCCAGTATTCAAAACTATTAACCAGTTAACCAATTCAACAAAGAAGTTACTTGCATCACTAAAAAACAGGCGAAGATCCAACATGCTTTTTCATTGTTTCACTTTTGTCTTACACCTTAATGTTAAAGAAAATATCAACCAGCATTTGTGGGCATACCACTGACTCTGATACATTCAAAGTGACTTTTTATATTTCTGACAAATGAAAGAAAGTTGTGATGTGAATAAACTTCCTTCAACATGAGTATTAGGTTAACGTGTGCATGTGTGTGTTCTGTTAACGTGAGCTGCTGATTGTCTTCCATGTACACACTCTTTGCTACCAGGCTCTTTTACTTTTCCACAAATAGTGTTTCATTCGATTTTTCAAACAACATAATTATAAATTGCAAGGAAGTACATCTGCCAGGTTGTATGTTCCAGACAGTTCAGTTGATCTTTTTGGATGTTTAGCAACACCACCTTTATAAAGTAAAAGCATAAACAGGCTGCCCTGAGAGCTTCTTTTGTTGATAATGCATTAAGGTGAGTCATAGTGGAATGCTTTCTTTCAGTGGTTGTGGAAAAGTAGAGGGGAAAAAGATTGTCATTATTGTTCTAGTTCAAAAGCTATCGTGAAGAATTTTCCTAAATATTCTCTCAACGATTAGGAAAACATCATACCTGTGAATAATGCAACTGTAATGTGACTTCTGTAACTATGTGTTTAGGATCTGTGTGGGGTAGACTGTCAGAGCTGTTCCTCAGATTTGACAATCGTTCTTTCAGTAGATATATAAATAGTAAATAAACCATCTTTTTAAAGCTGAATGTAAAATGGGAGCTACGTATATTTATAGAGCGTGCTTTTACTGCTGTATGCCTTTTTATTCTTTATTTGAAATTGCAATCACCTTTTAGTAGGCTTGTTCTGTCAAAACCATATCATGGTGCATTTTGTTTGTTCAAACCTAAAAATGTTCAGTAAGGGACTGCTGTAAATAAAAAATCTTGGATATCTGAAAATGATTTTGAATAACTGTGAGACAAAGAAAACTTGCAGAACTATTGGGTCTATATAAGCAGTGACCATAATTACCTTACATCCTAGTTTTATATTTTTGTTAATTTTATGCTATCTACTACCTTTTATGTCTCTTATTCATAAATATTGAAATTTTACATATTATCTTCCTGATCAACTATAAATTAACTATGCATAATTACTAGACTCCACCCTATTTATTATATTTAAATCACTCATTATTGTTTTATCTGATTCTTTCACATAAGACCCCCTTAATTTTTTTCAGTTCCTCATCACTATATGCAGGTCTGTTTGCTGCTTAATATGTTTCCGTTGAATCCTAAGTGTACTCTTAGAGTCATAAAATAATCTATCACCGAGCATTCTTCTCTCCCATTTAATTTATGGAAAGTATTATGGTCCTCAAGAATATCGCATCTCCTTTGCTTCAAAATTTCTCCATTTTCAATTATTTTATTCTCCAATCTTTAGCCCAAGGGGAAGTAGTGATCTTTTTCTAATCGAACCTTTTCATTCATGGATTTCAAACTGCAACCACTTGCATGCCAATGGCATGGGAGGAAATGACATTGGGAAGAGCGTATCTGGATTCCTTCAGGGAAACAGATGTCTCAGAGAATGCTAGAAGTGTCTGTCTATGGGATAAGCGTGATTGGCATCTGAGAGAGAGAAGATGGTGATTTTGAGAAAAAGGACATGATAATGTCTCCCTCCCTTCATGAAATAGGCATTAGTCTGCATGAAATCCACAGGATTAACAATAAGAATAGTTGGTCATTCCCCAAGTAATAGTGTGCAGTAAGCATGGACCAAGCTCTCAATTTCAGAAGGGTGGAAAAATACAGACACCAGCTGAAGTTTTTGTTACAGAAGTTAGAAGAAATAAAAGTGTAATTTTAGTGCCTAAAAGGAAAAATGGTTCACAGCTCACTCGCAAGAAAGCACAACAATAAGCATGCAAAACTTGGGGAATTTTGTATAAGTACAGAGTTTAAAATAATAATTATAAAATAGTGATGTATATTATTTTCTTTTGAAGTCTTAATAACACTTCATGGAAGACTGATATTATAACATATAATACAGGAAGAAGAATTATACAAAGTATATTTCTCACCAAGTTGTCATTTTAAGAAGCAGATCTTTGTTAATAATAATAAAATGGTTTATACCTGATACAAATATATATCTGCAGATATACAAACATATATGAGCTTACACAAATTATGGTGTATAAAACATATGCATGCATGTTATTTAATCCTTGGCTATATAAGGAAGAAAGATTGCTTTGTTGATCATGACTAAATTAATTCATACTTTTCAGTACAATTTTATAGAAATTAATTTGCTTATTTAGAACAAAATGAATATCACAAATTCAAATTATGATCAAATTATTCTCCTTAAAGAGCTAATCACCATATTAAAAAAGGTGTAAAAGCTCATAATTTATGTCCAGTAGAATTATTATTTTTGTTTCACATTATTCATGGCCAAGATTTTCTCTGCTTTGTTCTGGCTTCTTAAGCCTCATTAACAAGAATCAGTCCAGTGATTCTTAAGCTTGAGACCACTTGTAAGTGAATTCCATTGTTAATATCAATCATTTATGTGAAGAGAATTAACATGTGAAAATAAAAAATGGTTAATAATGTCTTTAGAATTATATTCTTCACAACTTTAAATCAAATTTATGAATTTAATACAAGCCAAAAAAGCCTACTAAATTCTAAAGAACAATATTAATTTATTTTAAAAAAGGACACACTCATTAAATTTGCTCCCCAAATATTAGGTTTAATGATAGAAATATAAATATGTTTTATGTTATAGTATAATTCATGTTCACTTTTTAATTTTGTCATGTTGGGCCATTATCTGAATTAGTGTCATTATCATCGCCATTAAATTTCCTTTTCTACAATGGATTTGCTGATATAAAGCAATTTGTCACATTAATGGATCATTGAATTTAACAGTGCACCCTAAATCCATGCAAAATTTTTGAGCGTTTTTTAAAATTTTTCTCAGTATTTAATATTAAAGTTATTTTTAAGATCTCATGAAAAAATATCAAAATGGCATGCATACGCATTACATCATGAGTTAAATTAGTAATATACAACAAGGAAGTATGGTTGCTTGCTGTTAATTCACTGGCAAATGAAGCTGAATAATTATCTTTACGATTAAAGATTATATTTTTATACATTTTGCCCTTAATTCAGCTTATTTATGTTTACTGTGCACCTCTTTCTGGGACATTCTCTAAGTTTGCAAGAATAATATATTATTTGGGTTGTTATTTTGAATTATATCACTTAATTGAACGATTTTCTTAACATAAAATATTATGATTTAGATTTTTTTCTTACAGCAAACCAAACACTCTGATTTTTTTGTTATTTAATTACTTGGAAAAATAAGGATCTTTGAATAATATTATTGCTATTTAAAGAACTTGAAAAAATGAAGACACAGAGTATATTTTAGTCTCCACTACTACCCTCTCCCCTTTTTCTAGATCCATTTCCCCAAGATAAAAATACTTTTAACAATTTCTATTTTTATGTCATAAGAAATTCACCATCAAAACTTTAAGTTGTATGTTTATATTTCAATGCATTTACTTATCAACTTTACATAATGCCTATTTTTCTCTGGTAAGAAATATTAGTATACTTTGTTCTTGTGATATTCTTGATCTTTCCTTTTCCCCATTTATTCCAATATTTTAGAACAAATATAATTGTTTTCTTATTCTCTAATGGTTACATTTGGATCTTGCAATGTTACTTTTAGCCTCTGGAAGTCTATCAACTTTGGGCAGTGTCTATTAACTATGTGAAAGGAGAATATTAATTCCCTATGTTTCCACCAAACTTCTTATCCCAATTCCACATCTCCAAGCTGTGCAGCTATTGATTTCAATTTACATTTTTTGCACCCACTATATTTAGTATGTATTCTTGCTACTGGTACATTATACAATTTGACAACAAAATAAAAGTATTCAAATCCTATTGGCTCGTAAATATTTCTCAAGGTAGTGTAGAGTGTCATGTATCCTGAGAATATAGCCAGTGTCAAAGGCTAATGAATTTTTTTACTCTTCTCTCTTCATTTTAACACTATATTGACATCTAATTCATATTTTAATTTATATACATTATAAAACAGATGATTGGTTTTCAAGTGATCAAGTGCCTTCCTTTTTGCTCAAAATTATAATTTACTTAAATAAGTATACCCTTTCATACATCCTATCCATTCTTTTACTCTATTTATTCCAGATAGATTTTCCCCACAAGAATGAATTTCCTTCTATAACATATTAGAATGCTTGCTTGCTAAACCTTTGCACAATTAACAACACTGCAGTTTTAGA
>PVIY010015188.1:0-54529 GCA_004026745.1 Myrmecophaga tridactyla | reverse complement strand
GGGGGGGGGGGGAGGCACCATACAGGCAGGGCAAGAAACAAGAAAAAAACTGAAAAATTCTGCTCTCTTAAACAAAACCTAAGCTAGTGGTTCAGGATAAGCTGAACTGAATGTCAAAAAACAGACAATAAAGTCATCCAGCAAGAAAATCCTAGGTAAAAGAAGTGAAAACAATCTCCAGAGTAAACTAATTAAGGTAATTAAATGCCTAGACACCAGCAAAAAATAACAAATCATACTAGGAAAATGAAGATATGGCCCAGTCAAAGGAACAAACCAACAATTCAAATGAGGTACAGGAGTTGAAACAATTCAGAATGTTTGAACAGACATGGAAAGCCTCATCAAAAATCAAATCAATGAATTGAGGGAGGATATAAGGAAGACAAGGAATGAACAAAAAGAAGAAATTGAAAGTCTGAAAAAACAAATCACAGAACTTATGGGAATGAAAGGCACAGTAGAAGAGATGAAAAAAAAAAACAATGGAAACCTACAGTGTCAGATTTCAAGAGGCATTAGTGAACTGAAGGACGGAACATCTGAAATTCAACAAGCAAAAGAAAATATAGGGAAAAGAATGGGAAAATATGAGCAGGGGCTCAGGGAATTGAATGACAACATGAAGCTCAAGAATATACGTGTTGTAGGTGTCCCAGAAGGAGAAGAGAAGGGAAAAGGAGGAGAAAAACTACTGAGGAAATTATCACTGAAAATTTCCCAAAGTTTATGAAAGACTTAAAATTACAGACCTGAGAACTGCAGCATATACCAAACAGAATAGATCCAAATAGACGTACTCCAAGACACTTACTAATCAGAATGTCAGATTCAAGGAGAAACAGGGAATCTTGAAAGCAGCAAGAGAAAAGCAATCCAGCACATACAAGGGAAGCCCAATAAGACTGTGCATAGATTTCTTAGCAGAAACCACGGAGGCAAGAAGGCAGTGGGATGATATATTTAAATTACTAAAAGAGAAAAACTGCCAACCAAGAATTCTATATCCAGCAAAATTGTCCTTCAAAAATGGGGGAGAAATTAAAACATTTTCAGGCAAAAAATCACTGAGAGAATTTGTGACCAAGAGACCGGCTCTGCAAGAATACTAAAGGGAGCACTAGAGGCAGATACAAAAAGACAAGAGAGAGAAGTGTGGAGAAGAGTGTAGAAAGGAAGACTATCAGTAAAGGTAAAAAGAAGAAAAATTAGATATGACCTATAAAATCCAAAAGGCAAAATGGTACTACCCATACAATGATAACACTGAATGTTAATGGATTAAACTCCCCAATCAAAAGACATAGACTGACAGAGTGGATTAAAAAACAGGACTCATCTGTATGCTGTCTGCAGGAAATGCATCTTAGACTTAAGGATAAACATAGGTTGGAAGTGAAAGGTTGGGAAAAGATATTTCATGCAAATAACAACCAGAAAAGAGCAGGAGTAGCTATGCTAATATCCAACAAATTAGACTTCAAATTAAAACAGTTAAAAGAGACAAGGACACTATATATTAATAAAAGGAACAATTCAACAAGAAGACATAACGATCATAACAGAATGCTCCAAAATACATGAGGCAAACACTGAAAAGAGAAATAGACATTTCTACCATAATAGTTGGAGACTTCAATTCCCCACTCTCATCAATGGACAGAACATCTAGACAGAGGATCAATAAAGAAACAGAATTTAAATAATACAATAAATGAGATAGACTTAACAGAACATTTATAGAACATTACACCCCACAACAGCAGGATACACCTTTTTCTCAAGTGCTCATGGATCATTCTCAGGGATAGACCATATGCTGGGTGACAAAGCAAGTCTCGATAAATTTTAAAAGATTGAAATCATACAAAACACTTTCTCAGATCATAAAGGAATGAAGTTGGAAATCAATAATATCTGTCCTAGAGGGCCAGATAATTCACAAATATATAGAGGCTTAATAACACACTCTTAAACAACCACTGGGTCAAGGAAGAAGTTACAAGAGAAATCAGTAAATATCTCGAGGCAAATGAAAATGAAAACACAACATATCAAAACTTATGGGATGCAGCAAAGGCAGTGCTAAGAGGGAAATTTATTGCCCTAAATGCCCATATCAAAAAAGAAGAAAGGGCAAAAATCGAGGAATTAACTGTCCACTGGAAGAAGTAGAAAAAGAACAGCAAACTAACCCCAAAGCAATCAAAAGGAAAGAAATAATGACGATTAGAGCAGAAATAAATGAAATTGAGAACATGAAAACAATTGAGAAAATCAACAAAACCAGAAGTTGGTTCTATGAGAAAATCAATAAGATTGATGGACCCTTAGTAAGGTTGACAAAAAGAAGAAGAGGATGCAAATAAATAAAATCAGAAATGGAAGGGGAGATATAACCACTGACTCCACAGAAATAAGAGAGGTAATGAGAGGATTCTATGAACAACTTAAGGCTAATAAATATGACAATGTAGATGAAATGGATAACTTTCTAGAAAGGCATGAACAACCAACATTGACTCAAGAAGAAACAGACGACTCAACAAACCAATCACAAGAAAAGAAATTGAATCAGTCATTAAGGAGCTCCCCAAAAAGAAAAGTCCAGGACTAGATGGCTTCACATGTGAATTTTACCGAACATTCCAGAAAGAATTAGTACCAATTCTGCTCAAACTCCTCAAAAAAATTGAAGAGGATGGAAAGTTATCTGACTCATTCTATGAAGTCACCCTCATACCAAAGCCAGACAAAGATATTACAAAAAAAGAAAACTACAGACCAATCTCTCTAATGAATATAGATGCAAAAATCCTCAACAAAATTCTAGCAAATAGAATCCAGCAGCACATTAAAAGAATTATACACCATGACCAAGTAGGATTCATCCCAGGTATGCAAGGATGGTTCAACATAAGAAAATCAATTAATGTAATACACCATATCAAAAATCAAAGCAGAAAAACTACACGATCATCTCGATTGATACAGAAAAGGCATTTGACAAAATTCAATTATCATTTCTTGTTGAAAACACTTCAAAGGATAAGAATAGAAGGGAACTTCCTCAAAATGGTAAAGGGAATATATGAAAAACCCATAGCTAACATCATCCTCAATGGGAGAAAACTGAAAACTTTCCCCCTAAGATCAGGAACAACACAAGGATGTCCACTATCACCACTGTTATTCAACATTGAGTTGAAAGTTCTAGCCAGAGCAATTAGACAAGAAAAAGAAATATAAGACATCAAAATTGGAAAGGAAGAAGTAAAACTCTCACTGTTTGCAGACGATATGATACTATATGTTGAAAACCCTGAAAACTCTACAGCAAAACTACTAGAGCTAATAAATGACTACAGCAAAGTGGCAGGTTACAAGATCAGTACTCAAAAATCTGTAGTGTTTCTATACACTAGTACTGAACAATCTGAGGGGGAAATCAAGAAAAAAATTCCATTTACAATTGCAACCAAAAGAGTAAAATATTTAATAATAAATTTAACTAAAGAGAAAAAAGACCTATACAAAGAAAATTACAAGAAATTGTTAAAAGAAATCACAGAAGACCTAAATAAATGGAAGGGCATACTGTATTCATGGATTGGAAGACTAAATATAGTTAAGATGTCAATTCTACTTAAATTGATTTACAGATTCAATGCAATACCAATTAAAATCCCAAAGGTTACTTTTCAGAAATTGAAAAAACCAATAATCAAATTTATGTGGAAGGGCAGGGTGCCTGAATAGCTAAAAGTATTGTGAGAAAAAAAATGAAATTGGAGGTCTCATGCTATCTGACTTTAAGGCATATTATGAAGCTACAGTGGTCAAAGCAGTGTGGTATGGAAAAAGATAGATATACTGACCAATGAAATAGAATAGAGTGTTCAGATATAGACTCACTCATCTATGGACGATTGATCTTTGATAAGGCAGTCAAGCCAAGTCACCTGGGACAGAACAGTCTCTTCAATAAATGGTGCCTAGAGAACTGTCTCTTCAATAAATGGTGCCTAGAGAACTGGATATCCATATGCAAAAGAATGAAAGAGTATACATATCTCACACCCTATACAAAAATTAACTCAAAATGGATCAAAGACCTAAACATTAGATCTAAGACCATAAAACTGTTAGAAGAAAATATAGGGAAATAGCTTATAAATCTTATTTATAGGAGGTGGTTTCCTAGACCTTACATCCAAAGCACAGGCATTGAAGAAATAAATAAATGGTAACTCCTCAAAATTAAACACTTTTGGGCGGCTGCCATGGCTCAGCAGGCAGAGCTCCGACCTGCCGTGCTGGAGGTCTGGAGTTCGATCCCTGGTGCCTCCTGCCCATATGCAAATTAAAAAAAAAAATTAAACACTTTTGTGCCTCAAAGAACTTCGTCAGGAAAGTAAAAAGACAGCCTACACAATGGGTAGACAATATTTGGAAAGGATATATCAGATAATGTTCTAGTATCCAGAATATATAAAGAGATTGTTCAACTCAACAACAAAAAGGCAGACAACCCAAATACAAAATGGGCAAAAGACTTGAACAGACACTTCTCAGAAGAGGAAATACAAATGGCCAAAAGGCACATGAAAAGATGTTCAACTTCCCTGGCTATTAGAGAAATGCAAATTAAAACCGTAATGAGATATCATCTCACACCCACCAGAATGGCCATTATCAATAAAACAGAAAATGACAAATGCTGGAGAGGATGTGGAGAAAGAGGCACACTTATTCACTGTTGGTGGAAATGTCAAATGTTACAACCGCTGTGGAAGGCAGTTTGGCAGTTCCTCAGGAAGCTAAAGTAGAATTGCCATATGACCTGGCAATACATTGTTGGGTATCTACTCAGAGGACATGAGGGCAAGGACACAAACGGACATTTGCACACCAATGTTTATAGCAGCATTATTTACAGTTGTGAAGAGATGGAAACCGCCAAAATGTCCATCAACACACAAGTGGCCAAACAAACTGGTATATACATACGATGGAATATTATGCAGCTGTAGGACAGAATAAAGTTATGAAGTTTGTAACATTATGGATGGACCGTAAGGACATTATGCTGAGTGAGATTAGCCAGAAACGAAAGGACAAATACTGTATGGTCTCACTGATATGAACTGACATTAGTGAATAAACTTGGAGAATTTCATTGGTAACAGAGACCATCAGGAGGTGGAAATAGGATAAGATATTGGGTAATTGGAGCTGAAGGGATACAGATTGTGCAACAGGACTGATTGTAAAAACTCAGAAATGGATAGCACAACACTACCTAACTGTAATACAATTAGGTTCAAACACTGAATGAAGCTGAATGTGAGAATGATAGAGGGAGGAGGGCTGGGAACACAAATGAAATCAGAAAGAAAGATAGATGATAAAGACTGAGATGGTATAATCTAGGAATGCCTAGAGTGTATAATGATAGTGACTAAATGTACAAATTTTAAAAACGTTTTTGCATGAGGAAGAACAAAGGAATATCATTACTGCAGGGTGTTGAAAATAGATAAATATTAATATTTAAAAATTTTAACTTATGGATGAGACTAAAGCAAAAAATGTTTATTTGGTACAAAATTTATGTTTTGACTAGTGCATTTTCCTGATATAACATATGTAGACAGCTTAATTGAGCACCTTAAGTACATGGAACCTTGAGTAGGGCATGAGATTTTGTTGGTTAGTCCAGAGTGATGCCCAGATAAATCCCAGAGTGATTTGAACAGTGAATAAAAAAGTATTTGCAAAGTCCCCTTCAGGGAATAGTGAGAAAGGGGGAAAATTCAACTTCCCCAAGTTGAATTCTTGATATTCTCACTAACAGTGGGGACACCCAAAGCAATAGGTTGAGCCCCCAATCTTGGAGTTTGTTCGTATGAAACTTAACCCCACAAAGGGTAGGTCAAGCCTACTTAAAATTAGGCCTAAGAGTCACCCCCAAGAGAACCTCTTTTGTTGCTCAGATGTGGCCTCTCTCTCCAGCCAACACAACAAGCAAACTCACTGCCCTCCCCTATCTACATGGGACATGACTCCCAGGGGTGTGGATCTTTCTGGCAAAATGGGACAGAAACCCTAGAATGAGCTGAGACTCAGCATCAAGGGATTGAGAAAAACTTCTCGACCAAAAGGGGGAAGAGTGAAATGAGACAAAATAAAGTGTCAATGGCTGAGAGATTCCAAACAGAGTCGAGAGGTTATCCTGAAGTTTAGTCTTACACATTAAATAGATTTCACCTTATTAGTCAAGATATAATGGAGAGGCTGGAGGGAAGTGCCTGAAAATATAGAGCTGTGTTCCAGTAGCCATGTTTCTTGAAGATGATTGTATAATGATATAACTCTCACAATGTGAATGTGTGATTGTGAAAACCTTGTGTCTGATGCTCCTTTTATCTACCTTATCAAAAGACGAGTAAAACATATGGAATAAAAAGAAATAATGGGGGGAAGAAATGTTAAAATTAATTTAGTTTGAAATGCTAATGATCAATAAAAGGGAGGGTTAAGGGGTATGGTATGTATGAATTTTTTCTGTTTTTGTATTTCTTTTTCTGAATTAATGCAAATGTTCTAAAAAATTATGATGATGACTAATATGCAACTATGTGATGATATTGTGAATTACTGATTATATATGTAGAACAGAATGATCATAAGTTAAGAATGTTTGTGTTAGTTTGTTGTTATATATATATTTTAAATTTAAAAATTAATAAAAAAAGAAAAAAAGAATGATGAAGGCACTTCTGAAAAAAAGGAAAAATAACTTCTCTGACTAGGACTCTTTTGAGCCTGAGGTATTTAAGACAGTGGTGATATTACTGTAGAAATAGGCAAAAAAGCATAAGGAGCACATTAACTCCAAATCTGACCACACATTTGGAAATTTCATGGAATACCATAGAAGTATTGAAAGTGTATTAGTTAGGGTTCTCTAGAGAAACAGAACCAATGAGAAGTATTTGTAAATATAAAATTTATAAAAGTGTCTCATGTAACTGTGGGAATGTAGAGTCCAAAATCTGTAGGGCAGGCTGTGAAGCTGACAATTCTGATGGAGGGTCTGGACGAACTCCACAGGAGAGGCTCGTTGGCTGAGGCAGGAAGAAAGCCTGTCTCTTCTGAATCCTCCTTAAAAGGCTTCCAGTGATTAGATTAAGCATCACTCATTGCAGAAGACACTCCCCTTGGCTGATTACAAATGCATAAGGCATTCTGTAAGCCCATGAATGGTAGTTTTGGCAGAAGCATTGCATGCAGGGAAAGCAAACCCATACCCAGAGTATGTGTCTATTCCAGTTAGAACAAATTGCTGCTCCTTCCATGAAGGTAGTGGTCCAGTGTAATCAACCTACCACCATGTAGCCAGCTGGTCACCTCAGGAATGATGCCATAGTGGGTGCTGAGTGTGGGTCTCTGCTGCTGGCAGATTGGGCACTCAGCAATAGCTGTAACCAGGTTAGCCTTGCTGAGTGGAAGTCCATGTTGCTGAACTCATGCATAACCTCCATCCCTACCACCATGACCACTTTGTTCATGAGCCTGTTGGGCAATGACAGAAGTTGCTGGGCAAAGAGACTGACTGGTATCCACAAAACAGGTCATCTTATCCACTTGATTATTAAAACCTTCCTCCGCTGAAGTCACCCTCTGGTGATCATTCACATAGGACACAAATATCTTCATGTTCTTAACCCACTCATAAAGGTCTATCCACATGCTTCTTCCCCAGACCACTTTTTCACCAATTTTCCAATTATGGTCTTTCCAATTCCCTGGCCATCCAGCCAAACCATTAGCAACAGCCCATGAGTCAGTATACAAACGCACCTCTGACCAGTTCTCCTGCCAAGCAAAATGAATAACCAGGTGCACTGCTTGAAGTTCTGCCCACTGGTAGAATTTCCCCTCACCACTGTCCTTCAAGGACACTCCAGAAAGGGGTTGGAGTGCTGCAGCTGTCCACTTTCGGGTGGTACCTGCATATTGTGCTGAGCCATCTATAAACCAGGCCCGAGTTTTCTCTTCCTTAGTCAATTCACTGTAAGGAACTCCCCAAGAGGCCATAGCTGTGGTCTTGGAAAGAGAAGGTAACGTAGCAGGAGTGGAGACCATGGGTATTTGGACCATTTCCTCATGTAACTTACTTGTGCTTTCAGCACCTGTTCTGGTCCTATCTCATATATACCATTTCCATTTTATGATACAGTGCTGCTACGCACGCTCAACTTTATGGCTTGGTGGATCAGACAACACCCACCTCATGCTAGGCATCGCAGGTCTCATAGTAATTTGGTGGCCTAGGGTTAGCCATTCAGTCTCTACTAAGGCCCAGTAGCAGGCCAAAAGCTGTTTCTCAAAAGGAGAGCAGTTATCTGCAGCAGATGGTAAGGCTTTGTTCCAAAATCCTAAGGGTCTGCATTGTGATTCTCCTTTAGGGGCCTGTCAAAGGCTCCAAACAGCATCTCTATTTGCCACTGATACTTCCAACACCATTGGATCTGCTGGATCATATGGTCAAAGTGGGAGAGCAGCTTGTACAGCAGCCTGTACCTGTCACAGAGCCTCCTCTTGTTCATGTCCCCACTCAAAATTAGCAGCTTTTCTGGTCACTCGATAAATGGGCTGAAGTAGCATACCCAAATGAGGAATATGTTGTCACCAAAATCCAAAGAGACCAACTAGGTGTTGTGCCTCTTTTTTGGTCGTAGGAGGGGCCAGCTGCAGCAACTTATCCTTCATCTTAGAAGGACTATCTCAACATGCCCCACACCACTGGACACCTAGAAATTTCACTGAGGTGGAAGTCTCCTGTATTTTTTGGATTTATCTCCCATCCTCTGGCATTGAAATGCCTTACCAGTAGGTCTAGAGTAGTTGCTACTTCTTGCTCACTAGGTCTCATCAACATATCATCAATATCATGGACCAGTGTGATGTCTTGTGGGACGGAGAAACGATCAAATTCCCTGTAGACAAGATTATGACATAGGGCTGGAAAGTTGATATACCCCTGAGTTAGGACAGTGAAAATATATTGCTGACCTTGCCAGCTGAAAGCAAACTGTTTCTGGTGGTCCTTACTAACAGCTAATGAGAAAAAAGCATTTGCCAGATCAATAGCTGCATACTAGGTATAGGGAATGTATTGATTTGCTCAATGATACCACATCCAGAACAGCAGCTGCAATTTGTGTTACCACCTGGTTGAGCTTATGATAATCCATTGTCATCCTCCAAGACCCATCTGTTTTCTGCACAGGCTAAACAGGAGAGTTGAATGGGAATGTGGTGGGAATCAGCACCCCTGCATCCTTCAAGTTCTTAAGAGTGGCAGTAATCTCTGCAATTCCTTTAGGAATCTGGTATTGCTTCTGATTTACTATTTTGCTATGTAGAGGCAGTTTTAGTGGCTTCCCTTGGCCTTTCCCACCATAATAACCCCCACCACACGGGTTAGAGAGCCAATGTGGGGATTCTGCTAGTTGCTCAGTATGTCTATTCCAATTATACATTCTGAACTGGGGAAATAACTACAGGATACATCCGGAGACACACTGGACCCACTCTGCGATGGACCTGAGCTAAAACTCCAACGATCACCTGGCTTCCATTAGCCCGCACTCTGACTGGTGGACCAAAGTGACGTTTTGGGTCCCCTGGAATTAATATCACTTCTGAACCAGTGTCTAATAATCCCTGAAATATCTGATCATTTCCTTTTCCCCCATGCAGTTATCCTGGTAAAAGGCTGTCGGTCTCCTTGGGGAAGGCTTGGAGGAAGATTAACAGTATAGATTTGTGGCAGTGTAACAGGGTTCTCACCCAAAGGGACCTGTCCTCCCCTTCATTCAAGGGGCTCTGGGTCTGTAAACTGTCTCAAGTCTTGAAATTGATTAAGGGACCGTGACTCTGTGTTTTTGTAATTCAGGTTAGACTTCTGTTCACTTGACCTAGAACTCTTTTGTTTACAAAAGATACAGCTCAAACAAGAATTTAGTAGACTGCCCATCTATTTTATTTCTAGGTACCCCATGATTTACTAGTCAATGCTAGTAAATCTCTGCAAGTCAGATTATTTTGACTCCTGCTTTGCGTTTGCTGTCTATTATAATAGCCACATCCACTCTGTCTTTGGCAATTAAGTGCTGCCACCTGGCTTCTGCCAACTCAGGATCCAGTCATCCCCATTGTGTTTAAGGATTCCAGCTCAGTGACAGCAGTTCCCACAGTAATATCTCACCTACAGAGAAGTGCGACTACAGAGCTCTTCAGGGATGATGGCACTAGTCTCACAAATTTATTTCTCACTGTTCTGGTAAAAGGCGCATCCTCCAGACATTCCTGGTGTGTCAGAGCAGGCTTTGCATGATAAACTACTCTAACATTCCAGTGTCTCTAAGCCTCTGGATCCCCTCATCTACATTATACCAGGGTAGTTCTGGCATTTCAACCTCAGGTAATGTCGGCCACCTTTTGATCCATGTTTCAACCAACCATCCAAATAAACTGTTAATGCCTTTTCTAACAACTCTAGCTATAACACTGAATGCAGAATCACTGCTTAGTGGGCCCATATCAATAAATTCAGCCTGATCCAGCCTTATATTCCTCCCACCATTATCCCACACCCTTAAAATCCATTGCCACACATATTCCCTTGATTTCTGTCTATATAAGTTGGAAAACTCACGCAGTTCTTTGGGAGTATAACGTACCTCCTTATGTGTGATACTTTGTACCTCACCTTTAGGGGCTGTTGGGACTTTAGTTATAGATCTGGAAGAAATGAGGGGTGGTGGGGGTGGATCATGGAAACAATTAGAAATATCTCCCAAGCCATTTGCTTCAGGGCATTCATTTGCAGTTTCATCTGGTGAAACCAGATTAATCACTCTAGGGCTAATCCCTTCAGGTGGAGGTTGGGTGGCCAACTGCTCAAGGCAGGCTGGAGATGGGGTGGCTATGTTCTCAGGGCAGACTATTACAGTGTTATCTAGAGAAGACTCAGCATGACCTAGGGTTTCAACCTCTCCCCCAACATCATTATCAATCCAAATGTCACCATCACATTTTTCAGGGTCCCACTTCTTTCCAATCAATGCCCTCACTTTAACAGCAGACACCATGCAAGATTGAGATTTCAGTTCACATTGTAAAGTTGCCACTCTAACAATAAGATTCTGAGTCTGATTTTCAGAGATCTCAAGTCTACACCTACAGGAAATAAAATTTTCCTTCGGGACCCTCAGAGAAACTTCTATATCTGTCAGACGGTGCTTAAGTGTCTCGTTTGAAGCCTTAAGCCCATCCCTTTCACTCATTAATGTATCCAGTGTATCTAACAACAACCAGCCAACATCTCTACACCTCCTATTTCTACAAAACTCCATAAAGGTGTCAAAAAACATTACCCCCAGAGCCTGGCTTTGTACAAGCAAAGCTTATGAAGAATCTAATGGTGATCTTTTGACTATTTCTTTTGTCAACTCACTCCATGGATTGACAGTGTTATTCTGATTATTGGAATCAGAGTCCTTAGTGCCTTTGAGTCCAGTCAGAGTAGAAAACCACTCATTAAAACCCATTTTAAAGATTCAGTTTCTTAAGAACCACTCCTTGTACCAAGTTGTATTAGTTAGGGTTCTCTAGAGAAACAGAATCAACAGGAAATACTCGCAAACACAAAATTTATAAAAGTGTCCCAAGTAAACATGGGAACGTAGAATCCAAAACCTGTAGGGCAGGCTGTGAAGCTGACGATTCCTTTGGAGGGTCTGGATGAACTCCACAGGAGAGGCTCGCTGGCCAAAGCAGGAAGAGCCTGTCTCTTCTGAATCCTCCTTAAAAGATTTCCAGTGATTAGATTAAGCATCACTCATTGTAGAAGACACTCCCCTTGGCTGATTACAAGTGGAATCAGCTGTGGATGCAGCCAACATGATCATGATTTAATTCTTTGAAATGTCCTCATTGCAACAGATAGGCTAGCACTAGCCCAACCAGACAAACAGGTACCACCACTTGGCCAAGTTGACATATGAACCTGACCATGACAGAAGGCCAATGGCAGAACTATTCATTAAAGGCTGCTGACAATAAAGAAAAGAAAACATGAAATTGCATCTCTCCCTCACACCATTCACAAGAAAATCTCTGTTTTAAGGACTTTAGTACTTTTAATGAAAATATAAGTGAGCATCTTGATTTGCTAAATGAGAAAAAATTCTTAAACTGGAAACAAAAGAAACTATAAAGGAAAATAATTTGTTCTATAAGTTATTAATTTAGCAAAGAAAGCCAAAATACAAACTGAGAAGATATTTGTAATACATGTAATCTAAAATGAATTAGTGCTAGAATAGTGTCAAGAATATATACAGAAATTTTGCAAATCAAAAATAAAAGAACTAATAGAAAATTTGACAAAAAACAAACCTGAACAGGCCATCCACAGAATTGGGAATACATATGGGCCAATAAACCCATTAAGATATTCTTTACTGTTAATAATCAAGAAAATAAAAAAAGAAAGTCATGTCTGGACCAATGATGATGTGTTAAGAGCCAAGGATTGTGATTAGTCAAATTATGTGCTTTTGCATTTCAAATAAAAAAGTATGTTGGATGGCAGGAGCTTGTGAATTGGATTTGTGAAGAGAGGAAAGGAGGAAAATCACGTCTGAATCCTAGGCTTTTGGCTTGAGCTGTTATTGCTGCAATTTACTGAGACAGAGTAAATCTGGGGTAGAAGCAAACTTGGGGGTGTGTGGAACAGAGACACAAATTCAGTGTTTGACATGTTAAGTTTGACATGTTAGCCCATTAAGCATCCAAGTGAAGATGTTAAGTGGGGATTGGGTATACATGTCTAAATTCAACAAGGAGATCAGGCAAGGAGATTAATTTGGAGTAGTCTGCCATTGGATCAGATGAGAGCATTAGGGATACATTGGAGACAGAAGAATGGCACTGGTTCTAAGTTATTTTGACAGAGAGAGGAAAAAGAGCTTGCAAAGAAAACTAAGGAGGAGCTATTAAAAATGGTGTAGTAAAAGAGAAGAATTAGTGTACTGATAATTTAGGTAGAGGAGAGTGTTGATAAACAGAAATGTATTCACCAAGATTACCAATGCTAAAAAGGAGGAAAAGATGTTTTGACAAGTTTGTATAAGTAGGCTTAGAGTTGTTGAGAGAGCCTGGTCTAATGGAGAGAGATCTGGATTGGAAGTTGCCTAAGAGCTCTGCATTCTAGCTCAGGCTTGGCTCACCCAAAACTGGAAGGTTAGGCCAGTTACTCTCTCCTCTCACTTGATATATAAAATGAAAGGCTGAATCAGGTTTTCTTCAAATGGTTTCTCCTAGCTCTAAGAGAATTCACAGCCTCTGAGCATCTACGTTGAAAGGACAAAGATGATTTGGTTTCTGAACATTGGGTTTCAGTCTTTAAAATAACTTACAACCATTCTTGGCCCATGCACTCAAAAAAAATTTTTTTTTCAACACATGGTGCTCCGATAAGGGATATTCACATGGAAAAAGAATGAAATGTGACCCCCACCACACAGCATACAAAAAACAAAAACAAAAACATGCACACACACACAAACTTGCAGCCACTTAACCACTTACCACCACCACTAAATAAGTCTTATGTGTTCTTATTTTGTATAAAGTAGATCTGCATTTATTCAGAGGTTCTTGTTTTTGAAGGTTTCCTTTTTTTGTCATGCTTTTCTGTAATTCTTTTTCCTGTAAGACACAATATTTAAAACAATCAACCTTCCAAAATAGTATGAGTTTGTATTTGTGTTTATCTTTTGTTCTAGAAAAGAATTCATTTTCTTTATAGAATACAGCACAATTACCTTTGCAACAAACAACTCTTGAGTTTCTTGCTTCTGATATGTAAACAAATAAAGACCCAATATTACCTAATTTTTGTATAGAATGACTAGAGTGATGGAAGGAGAGGATTTCTCCTTGAATTCATTAATTCTTTTATTTATTTACACATTTGAAAGTCTAGTATATGCCAGGTGGCATTCTAGGTGTTGGGGAATACAGAAGTGAGCAAGATAGGCATGCTGGGTTCTTATGGAGCTTTCCATCTAGAAAGAACAGACAGCAGACAAAAGATAAGTGCTTGGTAGATACTTAAAATGGGGTCGTGGGCTAAAGAAGGAATAAATGAGTACTTTGGGTTGGATGGTGTGGAAAGACTGCATTTATGAGGTGACATTTTAAAGCTTTGCTTAAAATAAGAGCCAGCCTCTTGTTAGGGGGTGCATAATAAAATTAATTGGCATGCCTTAAGGAAGAGATAACCTTGGTATTTTTAAAAAAACATGAAGAGGACCTAGAATACAGGGGGTAGCAGAAAAAGTGACGTTTATTTTCCTAGGCTGCTTAAAGCAGATACCATGAAATGGGTCAAGTTTAGACAATGGGAATGTATTACAGTTTGAGGCCAAGAAAATATCCAAATAAACCATCATCAAGGTGATGCTTTCTTCCTGAAGATTGGCTGCTGCCATTCCTGGGCTACTCTGCCATGTGGCAAGGCACATGGTGGCATCTGCTAGTTTTTCCCTTCCAAGTTTCCTTGTTTTCAGCTTCTTGCTCCTGTGGCTTTTCTCTCTTTATAGTCATCCCATTTATAAAGGATTACAGTAGAAAAATTAAGACTTGCCTTGGTCCATGCCTTAACTGAAGTCACCTCATGAAAACCAACTTCCAGTAAGCATACACCTACAGGAATGGATTAGTAAGAACAAGATTTTCTTGTTCCAAAAATACAGTTCCAAACCACCATACTCCACCCTCTGGACCCCCCAAAGACATGTTCTTTCTATATGCAAAGTATGTTTATTCTAAATGCAGAATCATAATATTTCAAAAGCTGTAAGTCATTTCAGTAACAGTACCAAGTACAAAGTTTCATGAAAATTGCTTATAGATGTAGTCTGTCCTGGGGCACAATTCCCTTTAGTCTGTGGACCTGTGAAACTTAAAGGAAAAATTATCTGCTTCCTATATACAAAGGAAGGACAGACATACAATAAATATTCTAATTCCCATAGGGAAAATTTAAAAGGAAAATGGGCCATGGGTCCCAAACTGTTTGAAACCCTGCATTGTCATGCAATTATTCCAATAGCTGCATTTCCAATCCTGATTTGGACTAAAATGGCTGGTTGTTTCCATGTTCAGTTAATCCCTCACATGGAGTACTATTCTCTGGGGACTTGCTTTCTAGAAGCTCAGAATTTTCCAAATCATCAATTTCTGGTTTCTTTGTACACAGGAATTTAGTTCTCAGCTTATCTGTTTCCTCTCACATTTTAATGTAAGCTGCAAGGAGAAACCAGGCTGCACTTTACACATTTAGTTTCAAAATCTCCTCAGCTAAATACACAACTTCATCACTCTCAAATTCTACCTTCCATCTGACATCAGAACTCAATTTTTCCAAGTTCTCTGCCACTTTAAAACAGGGTCATCTTTCTTCCACTTTCTAATAACACATAACATCATTTCTAAGTCCTCACTGGAAGTACCTGTAGTGTCCATATTTCTGCCAACAGTCTCTCCAAAGGAATTTGGGCCTTTTCTATAAGCACTTCACAGTTCTTCCAGCCTCCTACCCATTAATCAATTCCAAATCAGTTTCCAAATTTTTGATATTTGCAACAGCATCCTCTCATGGAACCAAAATCTGTTTTAGTTTCCTGGGCTGCTCAAGCAAATATCGTGAAATGGGTTGGTCTAAACAATGGGAATTTATTAGCTTGCAGTTTGGGGCCAGGAAAATGTCAGAATCAAGGCATCATCAAGGCAATGCTTTATTCCTAAAGACTGGCTGCTGGTGATCCTTAGCTCCTCTGCCACGTGGCAAGGCACATGGTGGTGTCTGCTGGTCTTTCCCTTCTCTTCCAGATTTCACTAATTTAAACTTTTTGCATCTCTCTCCTTCTCTCTCTCTCTCCCTCTGTATTCATTCCACTTATAAAGGACTCTAGTAAGAGGATTAAGACTCATTCTAAACAAGGTGAGTCACACCTTAACTGAAATATTTGTACAAAAGGTCCTACATACAGTGGATCCACACCCCCAGGAATGGATTAAGAGCATGTTTTACTGGGATACAAGCAGCTTTAAACCATCACAAGTGATAACAGAAAATTGGAGAGGATGGTAGGTGTCAGACCATGTAGAGCTTGGTAAACCAGTTGCTTAAACAAAAATCTAGGGCTTATTCTTGGTTCTTTTATTTCTGTCATATACACCACCCTGTGCCCCACCACATCCAATCCATCTGCAAGTCCCATCAACTCTATCTCCAAAACATATCCATTTCCCTTTAAATTAACTGTCCATTTCCCTTCAAATTAACTACTGACAGCAGCCCAAGCCACCATTGTCTTTCACCTGGACTTCTGCAATAGTCTTGTCTCTGATGTTCTTATTCCCACTCCTGACCTCCTCCAATCACTGACACAGCAGCCCACATGATCTTTTTAAAACAAGAATCAGATAGTGTCACTTCTCTACTTGAAGTCCTTTTATAGCTTCCCAATGCAGTTAGAAGTATAACATTCAAACTCAGCAGAAGATTTTCATCAAGTTTCCATTAGTGGTAGTTAACAGAGAAATAATTTTAAAAATCATCTTTAAAAACAATTCATGAATCTTTTTAAAACTAAAAAACATTGTAATACCATGGAAGAGGATCAAATTTTCTAAAATGCAACGAATGGAAACTCTTCCTAAAGGACAACCTCTCAAGGAAGTATAAATTCACACACAATCTACTTCAAGAGGAAGGACTGTGGTATGAGTACTAGAATTCTAGAGCTATAAGTCTTGGACAGTCTCAAGAGGGAAGATAGGGTTCATGGCCACATATCCAACTTCAACCACATCCCAACTTTAACAACATGACCATATTTAGCCGCAGCAGCTCAGCTTTTATCTCTATATTGGGTTCTTAGGATATCCCAATGCCCAAATGAACCAAAACCACAACTAAATTAGATTACTATTCAAAAGAATGAATCTCCATCAAATCTGTGAAAACTGGGGACATAAATAGAATTGGGAAAGGTTAGAGGTGAGGGGGATAAACTTCCACTTAAATCCCAGTTATCGTCACTGAATTGTGCCCTCAGCTGAGTGCTTCTGGATTAATTGATTAATACAAATATATATTCCAATCCTTACAATAATTTTCTTCTAAGTTTTCTTTCCTCAGATCTCACTGATTGTTAGACATTGGCTTCTAACCCAGAGGTTGCAATCTGAAGGCCTGCAGATTGTGTTTTTTTACGTGTCCTATGTGGCCTTGACAATATGTTGGTTTATCTTTGTTCATTTGTTTATTTTACCTCATTTTAAAACAAGTTAGTTGCCAACATTTAAAAATAAGATTTAAAAATAAGATTTAAAATTAAAGTTTGCATTTCCAGCTTCTCTTTAAAAGCTGGCTATTTTGACAACACTGAGCTGGTGTTCTTGAATGGTAACAACTGATCGAGTTGAGTAACTACACCTTTTGGGTGGCTACACCCTTTAGCAGGGCATGTGCTCTCAGGTTTGCTCTGTGCCCCACCATCCCTGACTGTCTACCTGACACCAAGGCTAGGAGTCCTCTGCCAGTTATCACTATGCTTGCATGCTTGGATTTTGCTTATTTTGGCCCACTTTTCTCACTTATCTGCCTGGCCTCATAAGTATTTGAGCTTGGAATCCCAACGCTAAACTTAATGACTCAGTCCATTAAATGGAATCTGATTTCTTTCTCTATGACATTTATCATCCCCCTTTTCACTCAATACTCTGCTACCAAGAAGGAAATCTCTGGGTGAATTGCTGGATAGGACCCAGAAGCATCATTTAGCAGTGGCTATAGTGTAATGATAAACTTCCAACTGCCTCCTGATAACTTGTCTTGAAGCTTCCCTTGTAGTCTAGATTTAGCCATAGGCTACATGTTTTAGACATTTTAGCCATATTGTATCTAAAGGCATATAAATCCTTTAAAAAAATCGCATTTGTCTTCTTTCTTGCTCCCCATATCTAATCAGTAGCTGGCTTCTCTTGCTCCAATCTTACTACAAGTTTTATTACTATATCCTGGATTCTGGCTGTAGCTTCTTAGCTGGTCTAACTTTAGTTTGCCCTACAGCTGTCTTTCTGAGTTAGATTTAATTATATCATGCCCCATACCCACTCAAATAGAAACAATTAATAGATACACTGAATGAATAGGCATGGAATAAAATTCAGATTTAGCCTAACATTCAAAATCTATCACAATCTTTCTTCAACCTATCTTCCAATCCTTTCTTGCACTGTAATAGTTTTTCACCCATTGCACTGGTCTCTGTGGCTGTGCTTATTCCTCTCCAAGAAAAGCCTCATGTTTTAAAAAGATATACCCACTTATTTTGTCTCTTCAAATCCCAGCTAGCTCTTTATGATGCCTTCCCAGATCCTCCCATATTAAATTAATTATTGTATGGGATCATTTTGGTTTGTACAGGTTAGTGTGATGCCCTGATACATCCCAGGGCATAATGCGTGATATATCCTGGGAATACATAAGCTGGGATGTATTCCTCAGTTCTTATCAGAGCCTGCCTTGAGTTATAGTTACTTGTATTTTCCTTATGCTCTAGATTTGAGCTTGTGGAGACCAAGACCATTACTTACTAATCTTTGTATTTCCTGTGCCCAGCCTACACAGGTGGAATTAAAACAAATAGAAAAATTCATTTCTTTAAGGAGCTTAATGACTTGTTCTTATAGAACTGATGCCTGTGTGACTTTCATAATACGATTCTAAATCTCTTCTCTTTATTTTCCAAGTTAAATTTTGTCAGTATGCACATTGTCAAGGAACAGATTATATGTGTGAGGTTTTTTCTATGCAATTTTATTGAGATGTATGCATATACCATAAGGTCATCCAAAGTGTACGATCAGTGGTTTACAGTATCATCATATAGTTGTGTATTCATCACAATAGATTTATGAGCATTTTTATTACTCAAAAAATACATATAAGTAAAAATTAAAATTAAAAAGAACAGCCAAAACATCCCTGTTAGGTTGGGGGAACAGGGAAGGTCACCATGACTCAAGCTGTGTAAAATGTGCCGCCCCTTCTAGACGTCACCTAACCCCCTTGCTTAAAAACCACCCGCACCAGGACTCAGGGGCGAACTCACAACTCCCTACCTTGGGCTCTGTGAGATCTGCCCAGCAGTGCAGGAATAAACTCGCTCACTCTAAAGTTTCTTGGTCTGCCTCTTCTCTCTTTTGCCTCCAAAACCTTTCAATCCCATGCCCTTAACCCCCTTTTATTTATTTATTTATTTACTCATCTGTCCATACACTGGATAACGGGAGTGTCAACAAGGTTTACACAATCACACGGTCACACCATAAAGGCTATATAGTTATTAATCATCTTCAATAATCAAGGCTACTGGATTACAGTTCAACAGTTTTCTTCTAGCTATTCTAATCCAATAAAAACTAAAAAGGATTATCTATATATTGCATTAGAATAGCCTCCAGAATGACCTCTTAACTATTTGAAATCTCTCAGTCACTGAAACTTTATTTTGTTTCATTTCTCATCCTCCTTTTGGTCAAGAAGGATTTCTCAGTCCTGAGATGCTGGGTCCAGGATCATCCCTGGGAATTGTTTCCCATGTTACCAGGGAAATTTACACCCCTGGGAATCATGCCTAGGGGAATGGCAGTGAATTTATCTACTGAGTTGGCTTACAGAGAGAGGCCACAAATGAACAACAAAAGAGGTTCTCTGGGGTTGACAGGCACAATTTTAAGTAGGCTTAGCCTACCCTTTGCAGGAATAAGTTTCATAGGGGGATGCCCCAAGATCAAGGGCTTAGCCTATTAAATTGGTAGTCTTCAATGCTTGCAATTATATTAGGTCTTCCCCAGGTGGGGAAGTTTAATATCTCCATGATTCCCCCAGTCCCTCAAGCAGACTTGGCAAATACTTTTCTATCTTCTGCCCAGATTACCCTGGGATGTATCAGGGCATCACACTAACCTGTACAAACCAAAAAGATCTCAGTGTTCAAGTTCCATGTAATTATGGTGCTCAAATAAACTGACCATACAAGTAAGATTAGTGGGCTACCAAAAATACAAATTTCGCACCAAATAAACATCTCTTTCTTTGGTTTCACACAGAAGTTTTAAAACTTATTTACCTTTGTCCTAACCAGATTCGTGTCATTCATTTCTCTCATTGAAGTCTGATCTCTTTTCCAGCTCTTTAAACAGTTGCTGTATGAGGTAATACTGACTTTCATAGCTGCAGAACACTAGCACTGAGTCTCAGGTATCACATAGATGCCCAAAGTTCCAAGGAATGACCAGGTTATACTCAAAGAACTCAGCATCTCAAAATTTAAAAATAGCCATTACACAAAGTTGAGAGGCAAGCAACGAGATGAATGAACATTGGGAACATTATGTGGTGCAAAAAAAAGCCAGAAACGAAAAAGCAAATATTGTAGGATCTCTTTTAGAAAATACTTACAATAAAATTGGAGTCTAGATTGTAAGCTCTTATAGCAGTCAAATTTAGTCCAGAGCTGTAAATGTTATTTCTAGATTTTGAGATACTGTATTATATATGTAAAACCTGGTACTTCCCTGGAACTTTGGGTACCTGTGTGACCTCTAAGACTCAGAGCTGGAGTTCTGTAGCTCTGAAAGTCAGCAAGCATTGCTACAGACAGCAACTGTTAAAGAAACCAAAAAAGAGAGATCAGGCCTCCATTAGAGATAAGAATGAAGCCTATCTGGTCAGGACTAAGGTAAAACAGAATACAGGCTAACGAATGATATTATCTGTATTTTAGGACTTCACCTACTGTATGAGACCAAAGGAAGACAGGGGTATTTTGTCCCAAACCTGAATTTTCTGTAGCGCATAATCTAACTCAACCTGTCTGGACAGTTCATTAAAACAACCCAAACACATGGAGCCCAGAAGGAGAATGAGGGCTTGTAATTCTGTATAGCTTAATGTAATACCTGGATACATTCCAGAGTACATTAGATAATTTTAAAGTTCTAGCAAATTCCCTTGAGGGACTGGAGAAGAAATATGGAATTATTAAACTTTCCACCGGGGAAACTCCTGATACTATCTCAAACATTAGGGATTCCCAAGTCAACAGGCCAAGCCTTTGATCTTGAAGCTTACTCTTATGAAACTTATTTCTGTAGTGGAGAAGCTAAACCTATGTATAGGATACCTAAGAATAACTTCCAGAGAACCTCTTTTTTGATGCTAAGATGTGGTCTCTCTCTTTCTCTGTCTCTAAGCCCAACTCTGCAAGGAAAATCATTACCTTCTCCCTACATGGGACATGAAATCCATGGATGTGAATCTCCCTGGCAATGTGGGACATGACTCCTAGTGATGAGCCTGGCCCTGGTACTGTAGGATTGACAGTTCCTTTCTGACCAAAAGGGGAAAAGAAATGTAACAAAATAAGGTATCAGTGGCTAAGAGATCAGAGAGTTCAAATAGATTCAAGAAGCTATTCTAGAGGCTATTTGTGTTAATCAGAGCTCTCTAGAGAAACAGAGCCAACAGCAGATATCCCTAAATATGAGATTTCTGAAGGTGTCTATAAATGCAAGAGTCTAAAATTTGTACAGCAAGCTGTGAAATTGGCAGCTCAGTGAAGGGTCTGGATGAACCCCACAGGAGAAGCTCACTGGCTGAAGAAGCGGTGAAAAAGTCTCTCTTCTCCCTTAAAAGCCTTTTATTGATTTGATTATCTCATTCTGGGAGGCCCGCCTTAGTTGATTGCAGATGTAATCAGCCACAGATGCAACAACTAACTAATGATTTAATATATCAGCCTTTTGGTTTATCAACTAGCCGTGAAATATCCTTGCAGCAACAGTCAGGCCAGTGCTTGCCTGACCAGACAACTGGGCATAATCACTTGGCCAAGTTGGCCGCAGAATCTATCATGTTACTCTTATGCAAGTTTTAACTAGATATTGCTAATTGCCATGGTTTGCCAAATCCCAACCAACATCATTCCTGTCAACCCTAAAGAATAACGAGGGCTCTATCTGAGATCCTACAAAAGTTGCATGCACTAAGTTTACTTTTCAGAAATCTAAAATCTTTAGATGGTTCCCAGACAAGATAAGTCCTGAAACCCAGAGGTACCAGTGTCTCTAAGAAGATGATGGAACATCATCCAGTTCCATCCCCCTATCCCATATTGTTAACACCCTTTTCAGCAAGAAAAAATTAGAATAGGTATAATCCAAATATCCCTAAATATTGGGAGAAGGATCAAAGGAGAAGGAGGAGTTATAACAGAGAAGATAGGATTTAACAAATGATTATGACTACTGAATCATTACATTGATATTTCTTTTTTGTCTTCAGTGTCTTGTAGCAGCTAGAAGGAAATACCTGAAACTGGAACTGTAACCCATATCAAACTTGAAATCTGTTCTGTAACTACTTGAAATCTGTTTTATAACTACTTGTTAAAATGTACTTTGAAATTTATTGCTTTTTGGTATACATGTTAAATTTCAGAATAAACTATGTTTAAAAAAAGAAATATTAAATTGCAGGAGTAGAAGTGACTATTGTAAGGGCTTACAATCTAGGAATATTTACAATAAGGCTTCCCCTGTCATCTATGCTTAGGGATTCAATTCTCAGTTTGCATATTATAGTTAGTCCATATGAGTGAGGCATTATAATGTTTGTCTTTTTGTTTCTGTCTTTTTTTCACTCAACATACTGTCCTCAAGAACCATTCACCTAATTGCATGCTTCATAGCTTCATTTCTTCTTGCAGCTTTTCAATATCCCATTGTATGTATACACCACAGTTTGCTCTTCCATTCATCAGTTGATGTACCTTAGGCCACCTCCATCCATTGCAAATCATGAATATTGCCTCCATAAATATTGGTGTTCCAATGTCCCTGCTTTCAGTTCTTCCAAGTATGTGCTGAATATCAGGGTTGCAGGATCATATGGCAACCCTATACTTAGCCTCCTGTATTACCACCACACTTTGCCTTCCAGAGAGGTTGCACCATTCTACTTCCTTAACAACAGTGAATAGGTACATGTCTCCACATTTTCTATAACACTTTATCTTTGTTTATTTTTTAAACTTTTTTATTCACACCCAAGTCCATCTTAAGTAAACAATCAGTGGTTCTTGATATAATCACATAGTTATGAATTTACCACCACAACCTATATGAGGAAATTTCTATTTCTTCCACAAAGAAAAGATGAAGAGAAAAAAAGAAAAAAATAAAGAAATAAAAAAGAGAAATAACAGCAACACAAAGAATCCTATACCCCTCCCTTATAACTCTTTCTTATTGACATTTAACTTTGGTATATTGCATTTGTTACATTTACTGAAAGTGTATTACAGTGTTACTGTTAACTACAGACCCTAGTTTGCATCAATTGTATTTTTTTCATATGCCATTCTGTTTTCAATACCTTGTGATGCTGACGTTCATTTGTTCTCCCTCATGTAAAAAACATTCTTGTATCTGTACATTTAATCACCATCATTGACCACTCTAGGTTTTGCTAAGCTATACAGTCCCGGCCTTTATCTTCTATCTTTCCTTCTGGTGTCATACGTGCCCCTAGCCTTCCTCTGTCAACCATACTCACAATCATCTTTGTTCAGTGTACTTAAAATATTGTGCTACCATCAGATAGTATTGTGCTATCCATTTCTGGATCTTTATAATCTGTCATGTCGAATATTCTATGCACTTTCAGCATCAAATGCCCAATCTATACCCTCTTTCTGTCTCCTGATAACCTGGGTTCTGAACTTTTAATTCTCAAAGTTTGCTCATTAATATTAGTTCATATCAGTGAGACCACTCATTATTTGTCCTCTTATGTCTGGCTAATATCACTCAATATAATGTCCTCAAAGCTCATCCATGTTGTTGTATGCTTCATGACTTTATTCTGTTTAACCACTGTGTAATATTCCATTATATGTATATCCCACAATTTGTTTATCTACTCATCCATTAACAGACAGTGGGGCTGTTTTCATCTCTTGGCAATCATGAATAATGCCATTATAAGCATTGGTGTACTAATGTCCATTTATGTCCCTGCCTTCAGTTCCTCCGAATATATACCTAGTGTGGGATTGCTGGATCATGTGGCAATTCTAAATTTAGCTAGTTGAGGAACCACCAAACCGCTGTCCAGAGTGCTCTACATTCCCACCAACAATGAATAAGTGTGATGCCTTCTCCATGTCCTCTCCAGCACTTGTAATTTTCTTTTCTTTTTTTTTTTTATAATGACCATTATGGCAGGTGTGAGATAGTATCTCATTATGGTTTTTATTTGCATTTCCCTATCAGCCAGTGAAATTGAGTATCTTTTCATGTTTTTGTTTGTTTGTTTGGCATGGGCAGGCTCTGGGAATTGAGCCTGGGTCTCTCACATGGCAGATGAGAATTCTGCCACTGAGCTACTGTTGCACTGCCTTTTTCATATGTTTTTGAGCATTTGAACTTCCTTTTTGGAAAAATGTCTTTTTGTTGTTGGGTTGTAGGATCTCTTTATATATTCCAGATATTAAACTCTTATCTGATAGGTGGTTTCCAAATATTGTCTCCCATTGTGTAGGCTGCCTTTTAATTTTTCTGATAATGTCCTTTGATGCAGAAAGTGTTAAATTTTGAGGAGACTCCATTTATCTGTTTCTTCTTTCGTTGCTCTCACTTTGGTGTAAGGTCTAGGAAACCACCTCCTATCACCAAAATCATTAAGATATTTCCCTACATTTTCTTCTAAAAGTTTTATCTTCTTACCTCTAATATTTAGGCCTTTGATCTATTTTGAGTTAATTTTTGTATAAGATGTGAAATATCGGTCCTTTTATATTCTTTTATGGTTATAGCTATATATTGAGGTCTCCAAACACCATTTATTGAAGATGTTACACAGTCCCAGTTGAATTTGCTTGACTGCCTTATTAAAGATCAATTATTCACAGAGGAGAGGGTCTATTTGTGAACACTCAATTCAATTCCATTGACTAATATATATAATCTTCATTCCAGAACAATGCTGTTTTGACCACTGTAGCTTTGTAATATGCTTTAATATATTTATATTTAATATAATATATTTACCTGATATCATGTATCAGGTAATGTGAGACCTCCCATTTCATTCTTTTTTCTCAAGATATTTTTAGCTATTTGGGGCACACTTCCCTTCCAAATAAATTTAGTTATTGGTTTTTCTATTTCTGTGAAATAAGTTATTAGGATTTTAATTTGTATTGCATTGACTCAATAATCAATTTGGGTAGAATCAACATCTTAACTACATTTAGTCTTCCAATCTATGAACACAATATATCCTTCCATTTATTTTGGTCTTTTAAAATTTATTTTTAGCAATTTCTTGTGTATAGGTCTTTTGTGTATAGTTTCCTGTGTATAGGTCTTTTTGTGCCTTGGTTAAATTTATTCGTAAATATTTGATTCTTTTGGTTGCTATCATAAATGGAATTTTTTTCTTAATTTCCTCCTCAGATTGCTCATTGCTAGTGTATAGAAACACTAATGATTTTTTCATGTTGATCTTCTACCCTGCCACTTTGCTGCATTCATTTATTAACTCTAGTAGCTTTACTGTAGATTTTTTTGGATTTTCTACATATATAGAATCATGTCATCTGCATCATGAGAGTTTTGCTTCTTCCTTTCCAATTCGGATGCCTTTTATTTCTTTTTCTTGCCTAATTGCTCTAGCTAGAACTTCCAGCACAATGTTGAATAACAATGGTGATGAGGGCATCCTTGTTTTGTTCCTGATTTTAGTGGGAATGCTTTCAGTCTTTCCCCATCAAGTTTGATGTTAGCTGTGGGTTTTTGATATATTCTCTGTATCATGTTGTAGATATGATAATCCTATCTTTGAATTATTTCTACTCCTAAGCTTTGAAGTGTTTTCATGAAGAAAGGATGTTGAATTTTGTCCAATGCTCTTTCTGCATCAATTGAGATGATCACGTGGTTTTGATTTATTCATGTGGTGTGTCATAGTCAGGTTCATGTATCAACTTGGCCAGGTGGTGGTACCTGTTTGTCTGGTTGGGCAAGTGCTGACCTGTCTGTTGCTATGAGGACACTTCATGGAATTAAATCATGATCACGTCAACTGAATCCACAGCTGATTCCATTTGTAATCAGCCAAGGGGAGTGTCTTCTGCTATGAGTGATGTTTAATCTAATCAATGGAAGGCTTTGAAGGAGGATTCAGAAAATGATGTATTATATTAATTGATTTTCTTGTGTTGAACCAGCTTTGCATACTTGGAATAAATCACACTTGGTCATGGTTTGTAATTCTTTTAATGTGCTGCTGGATTTGATTTGCGAGTATTGTGTTGAGGAGTTTTGCATCTATATTCATTAAAAATATTGGTCAGTAATTTTCTTCTCTTGTGATGTCTTTGTCTGGCTTTGATATTAGGGTGATGTTGGCTCCCTACAATGAGTTAGGAAGGTTTCCATCCTCTTCAATTTTTTTTCTTGAAGAGTTTGAGCAGGGTTGGAACTAATTCTTTCTGAATCCTTGCTAAAATTCACATGTGACGCCATCTGGTCCTGGATTTTCTTTTCTTTCTTTCTTTTTTTTTTTTTTTGAGTTTTTTTTTGGTGACTGATTCAATCTCTTTACTTGTGATTCATTTGTTGAGGTAATTTTTTTTCTTCTCAAGTCAATGGTGGTTGTTCATGCTTTTCTAGGAAGTTGTCCATTTCATTTATGTCCCACATAATATCCTCTCATTATCTCCTTTAATTCTGCAGGGTCAGTAGTTTTGACCCCTCTCCCATTTCTGATTTTATTTATTTGGACCTTTTTTTCTCTCTCCTTTTTTTGTCAGCCTAGCTAAGTGTTCATTAGTTTTATGGATTTTTGTCAAAGAATTAACTTCTGGTTTTGTTGATTCTAATGTTTTCATGTTCTCAATTTTATTTATTTATGCTCTAATCCTTGTTATTTCTTGCCTTCTGTTTGCTTTGAGTTAGTTTCCTGTACTTTCTTTAATTCCGCCAGGTGAGAAGTTAATTCCTTGATTTTTGCTCTGTCTTTTTTAATATAGCCATTTAGGGCAATAAATTTCCCTCTCAGGGCTGCCTTTTCTGCATCCCATAAATTTTTGACATATTGTGTTTTCATTTTCATTTGCCTCAAGATATTTACTGATTTCTCTTGTAATTCTTCTCTGACCCACTGGTTGTTTAAGAGCATGTTGTTTAGCCTCTATATATTTGTGAATTTTCTGGCCTTTTGCCTGTTATTGATTTCCAGCTTCATTACATTGTGATCTGAGAAAGTGTTTTGTATAACTTCAGCCTTTTAAAATTTATTGAAATTTGCTTCGTGACCCAACACATGGTCTATTCTGGAGAATGATCCATGAGCACTTGAGAAAAATATATATCTGGTTGCTGTGTAAATGTCTGTTAAGTCTGGTTCATTTATTGTACTATTCAACATCTCTGTTTCCTTACTGATCTTCTGTCTAGTTGTTCTATCCATTGATAAGAGTGGTGTATTGAGGTCTCCATCTATTATTGTAGAGGTGTCTACTTCTTCCTTCAGTGTTGTCAGTGTGTATTTTGGGGCACTCTGGCTCACTGCATAAATACATATGATTGTTATGTTTTCTTGATGAATTGTCCCTTTTATTAATACATAGTGTCCTTCTTTGTCTCTCTATTTTTTTTTGTATGGGCAGGCACCGGGAATTGAACCCAGGTCTCTGGCATGGCAGGCAAGAACTCTGACTGCTGAGCTACCATGGCCCCCACTTTGCTCTTTTAATTGTTTTACATTTGATGTCTAATTTATATGGTATTAGTATAGCTACCCTCACTCTTTTCTGGTTGTTGTTTGAGGGAAATATCTTTTGCCAACCTTTCACTTTCAACTTATTTTTGTCCTTGGGACCAAAGTGAGCCTTTTTTGGGTAGCATATAGATGGGTTCTGTTTTTTAATCCCTTCTTCCAGTCTACGTCTTTTATTGGGGAGTTTAATTCATTAACATTTAATGTTATTATTGTAAAGGCAGTACTTTCTTCTATCATTTTGTTTTCTGTATTTTATATGTCATGTCTTATTTTTTTCTCTCTCTTTTTACCCTTCCTGATATTCTTCATTTCTATACTCTTCTCCAAACCTCTCTCTCCTGTTTTCTCCTATCTGCCTGTAGTGCTCCCTTTAGTATTTCTCATAGAGCAGGTCTCTTGTTCACAAGCTCTTTCAGTGTCTGTTTGTCTGAAAATATTTTAAGCTCTCCCCCATTTTATTTTATTTTATTTTATTTGAAAAAGCAGGCTCTGGAAAATGAACCTGGGTCTCCAGCATGGCAGGAGAGAATTCTGCCACTGAGCCACTTTTGCACCACCTCTCTCATTTTTGAAGGACAGTTTTGCCAGATATAGAATTCTTGGTTGGCAGTTTTTCTCTTTCGTATCTTAAATATTTCATATCACTGCCTTCTTGCCTCCATGGTTTCTGCTAAGAAATCTACACATAATCTTATTGATCTCCCCTGTATGTGATCGATTGCTTTTTCCTTGTTGCTTTCAGAATTCTTTGCCTTTGACATTTGACGATCTGATTAGTAAGTGTTTTGGAGTAGGTCTATTTGGATCTATTCTGTTTGTGGTATGCTGTGCTTCTTGGATCTGTAGTTTTATGTCTTTTATAAAAGATGGGAAATATTCATTGGTTATTTTTCAATTTTCTTTCTGCCCCCTTTCCATTCTTTTCTCCTTTTGGGACACCCATGACATATATTGTCATGTCATCATTAAATTCCCTGAGACCATGTTCATATTTTTCCATTTTTTCCCTTTCTGTTCTTTTGCATGTAGGATATCAGATGTGCTGTCCTCTAGTTCACTAGTCCTTTCTTCTGCCTCATCAAATCTGCTGTTGTAGGTCTCCATCGTGTTTTCATCTCTTTTATTGTGCCTTTATTCTCATAAGTTCTGCCATTTGTTTCTTCAAACTTTCAAGTTCTCTTTTATGTTCATCCAATGTCTTCTTTATATCCTTCATCTCTTTTACCATATCTTCCCTCAACTCACTGATTTGATTTTTGATGTGATTTATAATGTTTGTTTGAACATCTTTAATTAGTTGTTTCAACTCCTGTATCTCACTTGAAATTTTAGTTTATTCCTTTGGGTATATATTTGTTTTTACTAGTATGACTTGTAATTTTTTGCTGGGTGTTTAGGCATCTGATTTCCCTTATTAGTTTACTCTAGAGGCCATTTTCACACTTTTACCTAGGATTTTCTTGTTGGTTGGCTTTGTTCTTTATCTGTTCTTTGACATTTATTTCAATTTATTCTAGACTTCTAGCATAGCTTCTGTTTAACTGATCAGAATTTTTCAGCTCTTGTTTTCTGATTCTTGCCCTGCCTATATGGAACCTGTTTTTTTGAGGAGGGTCTCCCCAGATATGATCAACCCCAATCAGATTTTCCCAGACCAGACAGGCCCAGGTCTCAGGTGGAGGGTATAATCAGTACCAAGTCTCATTGAGGATGAAACCCAGTAGGTTATCAAAGTTTCCTGTGAAGCCTCTAGAGTCTGTGTGTTTCCTATCCTGCCCAACAGGTGATTCCAAAGGCCTCCATCTTTATTCTTTTTCTTTTTTTTCCATCAGCCCTGCCTCCTCTGTGCCAGCAGAGACCTCAGTGCTCCTTTCTTGCTTGCTCTCGGTTTATCTGTGTCCAGAACTTGTATTTGGCAGTCCAAATTTGTTAATTAAAATCACAATTGGAGCTTGGCTGAACTACCTTCCCTTGCTCCCAGTAGAGACTGCTTAAAGATATGCTCCTTAGGGAATTATCTCATTCACCTGACTGTTCTGTATCTCAAACATATCTTAATTCTGCTGTTGCCTGGGGCAGTGCTGAAGCCTGGGAATGCTGGAATGTTCTATCTAATGGATTGTTTAAAAAGGAGAAATAAAAGTTAAAAAATCCTTTTGAGAACCAGCCCCCAGCCCTGCAAGTTTGACAGTCCAGAGCCAGAGTTGGTACCCAGCTCTATGTACCCTTTTTCTGCAACCCAGCTCTTTTCCGGTATTCTGAGCTCATCTAACTCCAAGTGCTCTATTTTTTTTTTTCAGCCTGTCTTGTCTTTACCAGGGAGAAACCTCCCAGTTCCTTTTGTGCTTCCTCCAGGTGTATCTGTGCTCAGAGCTTGTATTCAGCAGCCCAAATTTGTTAATTAATTTCACAATTGAGGCTTGGTTGAGCTACCTTCTTTTCTCCTAGTAGAGAGGGATTCTGTTTCCCACCAGTGAGAGAACCTAGTCAGCCTGCCTTGCCACTGGGGGAGGGGCACCAGCTTCCATGGCTTGGGAGACTTATAATTCTGTGCTGTGATTTCAGCCATTTCACCCATTCCAGACTGGTGTGCAATGTGTGTCTGGTTATAGACATTCCCTAACAGATGTCCCAGACAGTTCCTGGCTATTTACTAGCTGCCCTAGAGGATGAACTACGTTTCACACCTCACTATGCCACCATCTTGTCCTGCCTCTTGTGTGAGGTTTTAAAACATTTTTTTGGACATATACCACATCATTTATGAACTAATTCTAATAATAATGAAACAACCAGATGAATTCAGAATGTAGGACATTCTATGAGACAATGGGCCTGAAAAATTAAAAAATTAAAAAAGTCAGTGTCATGAAAAACAAACCAAAATAGCAAAATTGCAAAGAACCCGTTCTATGTTTTTAAAAGACATAACAAAAGGCAATGCATGAACATTGGAAGTTTGATGAGGAAAAATGTCATGAAATATATTTTGGGGACAATGGTGGAAATTATATATGAGTTAATATATATATTGTTATATATATTGCATATAATAATGGAACTGTGATTATGTGGATAATGCCTTTATTCTTAGGAGACATATACAAATTTACTTAGAGAAATGCTGATTTTGGCAACTTAATTTCAAATTATTCAGTCAACAAAGCATATATAAATAAATAAAATGAGAAAAGGCAAAGTGGCAAAATAATAATCAGTAAATCTAAGTGAAGAGATGTGGTTATTTCATGGTACTATTCTTTGAATTTTCTGTAGATTAAAACTTTTTTCAAAATAAAAAGTTGGGAAACAGAGAAAAGGGACTGAAATGAGTAGTTCAATTTCCTAATTCTATTCCTCTTAGGCTATTATTAAGTAAATTAATAGGTAGCAGTGAAAACAAAATTTATTTGTGCATGGCTTTATATTAAGGAATGAAACCAGTTAGTAGTGAGCCATAAGCTTCAATGTAAAAAATTACTCAGTTGTTGATAAAATTCTGTTGCTTGTTAGAAGAATTTCTCATACTTTATGGTTTAAACTTTTAATGAAAAAAAAACTCGGGAGGAAGTAAACTAGGTATGTATTCAGGAATGTAAGTTTCTGCTGAGTAAATTTGGCTATATTTAACAAATCTTACTTTTTCATTATTACAAGACTTTTAAAATTATCTGCTATTCTATGTGTTCATGAAAGCGAATATTGACTTGCTCCTTTTCTCTAGGGTTTTAAAAAACCTGCATCTTTGCTTGGTTATGACTAAATGGATCTGACTGATAGAGGCAGAGATATTGGTGTAAAAGGACTATAAGAGATAAGACTGTTTTATTGCCCATTTATGTAATTATATGTGTCACTAAGGACAAAGGTCCTTGTAACAAAGATGAGAGGCAGAGTAGAAACAGTTCCCTACATTAAGATAGATGGATTTGCTTCGACTTCTCCCTTTGTGAATTTTTTCCCGAATGATTGTGTATTCTTTCAGCTTTATAGTAACATTTTGAGAACTTAACCGTCTTTCTGGGCACATTTGGAAGACTGGAGATATGCTTCACTCCGATAAAAAGAAAATGAAGTATTTTCAAGAGCATTCATAGGCTTCAAGTCGAGAGGACAGCACTTGCTTCCTGAGGCCTGATAACCCTTGGTCTAATTCGCTAAGAGCAAATTTTGTTAGGACCACAGCACCATGGATGTGGTGGGTGAAAAGGAGGCCCTGCAGCAGTTCTTTGAAGGTAAGAGGCCAGTTTCCAACATGAAATTAATGCTTCTGGGAAACGGCACTACTCCCTACCACTATTTTGCCTTTTCAGAATTCACTTAAATTTCACTTTGGAAGAAATGCTATCATACTAAGATAACTCAACTGAAATTGGAAATGGAGGTTTATTTTCTACATTAGCAGCAAAAATTATAAGCAGTAGTGATTAAAAAAGATGAATTTCCATCTAATTGACAAATAGTAGGTGTTAAAAGGTTGAATAGAGTTGACTGTGAGAAGAATCAAGGGGACATCATATCTACGTTACCAGGACTTGTCTCTGTCCTGTGCTAGGCTTTATTCCTTTATGCCCTGATTATTTTTCAACTTACAGATTTTATTGTCTTATCTCTAAAATGATTGAATATAACACAAGGCAAATTTTATTTAAAGCCTTTTTCTCTTAGTATATTTAAATATAAAACAGCCCCAAACAATACAGAATTCCCTTTCCCCATTTTCATCCTCATTTTTCGCAACACTTTGAAAACATGTAACTGGATAATAATTTTTTTTAAGTTAAAAATCATTTTCCCTAAAGGAGAGGCATGCTATGGAACAAAGTTACATGGTTTTTCTTTCTTCTAAACCCTGAAATGGCAGTACTGCTTCCAATATTTGATTGGGTCTGTTGGAAATGTTAGCAAGGATGTGTCCTCTTGTGGCCCCTTTTAGGTGGGCACTGGGAGATGCCATGACTGTGTGGCTCCAGGTTTTTACAGCTAGCCATGCTCAGACTTCCATGTGAAAGGAAAAGTGGATATGGCTTTTACATATTTTAAGGTATTTCCCAGAAGGGAATATGAGAAGAATTGAGGGAAGACCTTCTATTTTCAGAATCAATAAGGTAGTCAGAAGCACAAACAGACACTGGTTTTGGCATTGCTTGTGCTTAGTAAAGTGCCTGACAAATAGTAGTGTTAAAAGGTTGAATGGAGTTGGCCAAACATTGACAGTTCTGAATCCTAAACAGTAACAAGTCATACCAAAGAAATAGTGAGATTTTAGATTTAAATCGGAAGGAATCAAGACAGTGCAGTACTTTCCAGGGCTTTGTTCTTACCGGAAGTGGCAAGAAGGAACATAAGGCTAAGAGAATAGTTATGTTATCTCAACCCTGTGCTCAAGCCCATTGAATGTTCTGCCTCTGACAGTGTCCAAGTTGATTTTGCTTACCTGAGTCATCTTTGGCAACTGGTGGACAAACCAGTGTTGCTTGATGGTCATGGCCTCATTTTACATCACATCCAACACTTATTCTAGTAGTGAGTAGTATGCTCCAAGCTACAGTTGCACCTGCTTTGTTTTAGAGAAACCACAAATTCATCTTTTTTTTTTCTTTGTATGCTGTATGGCAGGGTCACATTTCATTCTTTATCCATGTGAGTATCCTCTTATTACAGCATCATTTGTTGAAGCTTTGTTTGTTTGGTTTTCGTTTGTTTGGGAAGTGTATGGGCCAGGAATCGAACCCGGGTCTCCTCCAAGGCAGGCAAGAATTCTACCACCAAACTACCCTTGCACCCACTAAATTCATCTTTTAAAATGGAACAACTCTACCTCCTTTCCTTCCAGAGCTGGAGAAGACCTGAAAAGTGAATTTTGTCTGCTTTCTTTTTTGGAGAAGAACTGTTATGCCTATAGGACCCCTATACTGTCTTTAGTTGTACTATTTTCAGCAATCTCTGGGGATATAGTTTCCATAAGACCTCTCTCTAGCTTGTTGCAATATCTGTTTATTATTATTATAACAGCATCCTAACCAGCATTCTTCTCTCCATTGAAACCTTTTTTTGATGGGGGAAGAGTCAGTTCTCTATGGAAAGAGAGTCAAATAGTCAGAGTTTTATCATATCATCTTTGGTAAACTTTACAAATACAAAATAGAGGCATTAGCTAAGGTGGTCACTGCCCAGCCCCACCTCAAAATCACACAACTAGTTGTCAGGTTTTATTACTTCCTCTATTCAACAAACATTGAGCACCTACTCTGTGCCAAGCCCAAAACCTCCTACTTCAAATGTATCTTACAGGGCTTTGAGGCCGTCCCCTTTGATTTTAATGATATTTTTTTCCTCTGCACCTTCTTCAAATCTTCCTTAGAATGAGGAGAGCAAAATGAGATGTGTTATTCTAATAAGGAAGGCCAGTCATTGTATGCTATGCACCTATTGTTATGGTATGTTTCTAATTGTATACAATCTTGTATAAAAAAAATCAAGAGGTGAAGGGGATTTTAGAGGTTGGTAAAGCATGTAGAAGAAATATCAAAGAAAACTCCTGGTATGTAAGACATGGGAAGCATTAATCATTCTCAACTGCTCTTGCCACCTAAGTATGTGAGCAAATGAAGGAAACATGGCGAATGTTTGCAAGAGTTCTGTAGGAAACAGTGGGTTGTCCAGAATGAAGAGAGAGTAAATTTGCAATTCTCAAATGATGGTAGAGTTCTATGTATAATTTACAGGATTGATGGATGACTTTAGGCTAGTGTTAACTAAAAAGGTAAATAAAAATACCCTCGCCATCTTGGAATTAACAATTTATATTTATATTTGGCAAGCATTTATAATCTCATGCTCAGCTCACCATCAAATAAATCAGTCCTTGAAATATATTTAAGCCAAATACATAGGGAATCCAGAAATAGGAAAGCTTAACTGATTTAGAGAATCTGGAATGTGAAATTCAATGAAATCCTGTAGGGTAAGTAGGTAAGGAGAATGGCCATAAGGCTACAGACCAAGGAAAGGAAATTTGGATTATTTTAATTAGAGTTTAGTAGAATGCACTTTCAAGTTTTTTCTTTCATTCTAATTTGTTTCTTTGTTTAAATTGCAAGCATAATAAAAAAGTCAGCAAGACAAATAAGTGATGTAAGTGGAAAGAGACGAAAAGTATAACAATAACAAAAACTGAGAGGGATGTTTCTGTTCTTTAAAGTCTGGATAATTAAGCAGATTTTGGATAAAAATAAATAGACTTGAAACCATACAAAAAAAAAATCAAGTCGTGAGCATCAAGAAAAGTCTTAGCAATTTGTTACCAAAAGCAAAGTTATTTTTCTTTTTCTTCAGACACTTCATTCTAAGGAATTAGCCCTAAATAATGTATTTTCCCTATGAATATGCTTATATTAAAAAGTACCTGGATTGACAAGATCATCTTGAAGTAAATGGCCTTGACTGCCAAAGCTGTTTTTATTTTAAACTTTCAGATATGCCTGAAGTGTTATGAATTATTTTCAGGAGCATGAAAAGAACAAAGGGTGGTTCCAGGCAATTCTAACTCTATTTCTAATTGCTATTGGTACTGATGCAACAGGTAGAATCATTAGTTAAAGCAAAGGAGGTGTATTGGTTACTCTGGGAACCCCAACATCCTTTTGAAACTTAAACACCAAGCAAAATGTTTGTTGACTTTTTTTTCAGCAAAGTTGATACTACTGCAAGAGCAAGGTTATGAGAAATGCATACATTATTTTATTTACAATAACTAGAAATTGGTTACAACCTAAATTTCTAATTGTGTGGATGAATTACATAAAGTATGGTTATGAAAAAAAAAAAAAAAAAAGTATGGTTATGTCATGTAATGGAATACTTAGTAGCTATTTAAAAAAAGCTTGGGAATAATTGATATAAATTACAATTGGATGTATATAGGTTTCTAGAACAAGTTTATTAAAACTGATTTGAAAAGAGTTTAGATAGCTAGATATATGTGCAAACATAAGAATACATAAAAACTAGAAGAATGCACTTATTAACTCTATGGACTTCCTTATCTTTATTATGTAATAATCAGGGAGAAGATTATTTAAAATAAAGGAGAAGGGGTTTAATTCAGCAAATCTCTTCTGTTTATGATCCTTATGTCATGGAATCTTGAATAAGGTATAAGATTTTGTTGGCTTGTCCAGGTTAGTGTGATGCCCTGATATATCCCAGAGTAATTTGGACAGTGAATAAAGAAGTATTTGTAAAGTCCCCTTGGGAATGGGGAGAAAGGAGGAAATATTCAACTTTCCCATTTGGAGAATTCTTGATATTTTTGCAAACAATGGAGACAACCAAATCAATAGGCTGAGCTCTCAATCTTGGGGTTTGCCTCTATGAAACTTATTCCTGCAAAGGATAAGCTAAGCCTACTTATAATTATGCCTAAGAGTCTCCCCCCAGAAAACCTCTTTTGTTGTTCAGATGTGGCCTCTCTTTCTCTCTAAGTCACTCAGCAGGTGAACTCAATGCCCTCCCCTCTATGTGGTACATGACTCCCAGGGGTGTAAATCTCTCTAGCAACGTGGGACAGAACTCTTGGGATAAGCTGGGACCTAGGGTTATGGGATTGAGAAAGCCTGCTTGACCAAAAGGCAGAAGAGAAAAATGAGGCAAAATAAAGTCTCAGTGGCTGAGAGATTTCAAACAGAGTTGAGAGGTTATCCTGGAGATTATTCTTATGCATTATACAGATATCCCTTTTTAGTTTATGTGTACTGGAGTGGCTAGAGGGAAGTACCTGAAACTGTTGAGCTGTGTTCTAGTAGCCTTGATTCTTGAAGATGATTGTATAACAATATAGCTTTTACAGTATGACTGTGTGACTGTGAAAACCTTGGTTCAGATGCTCCTTTTATCCAAGGAATGGATAGATGAGTAAAAAAATATGGATAATAAATAAATAAATATTAGGGAGATAAGGAGTAAAATAAATTGGGTAGATGGAAATATTAGTGGTCAATGAGAGGGAGGGGTGAAGGATATGGGATGTGTGACTTTTTTCTTTTTATGGAGTGATGCAAATGTTCTAAAAATGATCATGGTGGCTAATACATAACTATGTGATGATATTGTGAGCCATTGATTGTACACCATTTATGAACTGTATGTGTGTGAAGATTTGTCAATAAAAATATTTAAAAAAAGATCACATTCGGTTCCCGGTACCTGTCCATGCCAAAAACAAACAAAAAAATGCCTATAAAAAAAATCATTATGTCAGGAAAAATTGTAAAACCTTTCTCACTGATTAAAAAGATTATTATGTGTATTCAGTGGAAAACTATGCCTAGATCACACCATTCTAGGATATCTTATTCTATGGAGTTTGCACTTTCGATGACTTTGAGCTATTTTAAAACTCCATATATTTTAGATAATTTATGTCAATGCAAATGATTCAAATCTATAGACATGAAAGTGAATTATATTATTGAGGGGATCAGCTGTTCCAGAAAAGCCAGTTTTGCATCTATTTGTAAATTCATTTCATGTCCTATATATAAGTCTGCTCTTTAAATTCTCCTTTAAACTGATTTTAACAGCTTACTAGTTCCTTTATTAACTAAGCTGTTAAATAAAATCTTTGACACATGTTAATTTTAAATCTGTATAAGATTCATCATTTTAACTTTCTTCCTTTTTTTTAATAAATATCCTTTGACACTTTCAATTGGTCAACTTAGAATACTTTGTAAATTTCAGCTTAAGTTTGAACCAAATTAATAATAACATTTATTGAGCTTTTACCATGTGCCAAGGATTGTGCTATATATTGTTTGCATTCATTATTTTATTTAATTCTTTCAAAAGTCCTCTGGATAAAAAGGAATAAGAAAATAAGGTATAATAAATCATATCTCCATTTACAGCTTATCTTTGGCAGCTGTGACCTTAAAGTCTTAATCTTTTTTCCCTATATGTATCTTTTAGACTACCTTGATATCAGAAGACTCATCCTTTATTTCCAAGCCTTTCAGAATAATGTTGACTAAGACCAATTTGAAAGCGGTATTGTTACTGGTCATTATATTTAACCTGTAACGAGCGACTTCTTGAATTGATGAGAAGCTATTTATAGCTCCTCCTCTGTAATGTCCTGATGTTTCTAGCTGCTTTTGGACATTTGCCCTTTGCCATTATGTGTCACATAGTGAAGGCTCATGGTCACAGAGGAATCCCAGTACCGTCCAAATGATTTTAAGACTCAAGCCATAGGTTTCTCTGCATTGATGGCTATCCTAGCTGTGAAGTAATAAATTACCCTCAAACTTGGTGGCTTAAATCAGCAAGCATTTATTATCTCATAGTGTCTGTGGGTCAGGAATCCAGGTGCAGCTTAGCAGAGTCGAGGTCTCTTGTGGGCCTGTGGCCAAAATGCTTCCCAGGGCTGATGTCTCATCCGAAAGCTCAATAAGGGTAGGGTCCACTTCCAAGTTTATTCATGTGATTGTTCTCATGACTCAGTTTCTTACAGGCTGTTGGTCTGAGAGCTCCCATTCCTCTCTGACTATGGGTCAGTCCTGTGGGTCTCTTTATAGGGCAGCTCACAACATGGAGCTGGCATCCCTGAGAAAACAAGCAAGCGAAAGTTTTTTAAATAACTTTTTATAACCTGATACTGGAAGTGCATCCCCTTAACCTGTGCCATGTTTTAGTCATCAGAAGCAGGTCAGTAAGTCCAGCCACATCAAGGGGAGAGGATTTCACAAGGGCATGAATACCAGGAGGCTGGGTCACTGGGGGCTGTGTTAGAGGTGTCCGACCACACTGACCATTAGAGAAACAGTTTTGGAGAAGCCTGCCACAGGGTACTGTTCAGTTATCTCAAAGATTTTAATAGAGAAAAATAGCCTTAAATAAAACTTATATTAGCATACAAATATGATCATCATGCAGCTAAAGAGTTAAGAATATTTATCCAGCATAACACCAAAGGACCCTTGCCTTTATACAAGCAGGATGCTTGTAAACACAAGAATAAGCATTCTCAAACTTAGGCATGCATCAGAATCACCTGACAGCTTTACACCCAGTTTCTAATTCCTTAGACCTGCAATGAGGCTCAAGAATTTGCATCTTGAGAACCACTGTATTAGAAACTCAAACACTTGTGGGCTTATCATGAAAGCAAAAGAGAAAATTCCTTCCGTGATTTAGCAGAATAGGAAAAACTAAGTACTAAGTGCTGATCACAAGTAAAAGCACAAGAGGAAAACTGGCAGACTGAAACTCTGGCTCAATTACCAAAATCTGTGGAGGCAGCTCATGGAACCAAATATCTTTGAAGGGCAGGAACATCTCCTGAGATCTAGGAGAAGGAATAGTCATTCAGGAAGCTGCTGTCAAGACTAGCAAACTTCAACCATTTTTCTGCCCCCAGTTCTCTGTTTAAGATTAAATTCCTTTGAAAGAGCCTGGAGTCACAGGCTTTCACCCACCCCTCCCCACTCACCAACCATCCCCCTTTTTCAGAGGAGTGAGCTCCATTAAGAGTGCATGCTGTGTGAGATAGTGGTGTCCTAAGACAACACAGGTGGTTATATCTAAGAGGGGGTTAAAGACTCAGGAAAGTCAAATGTATGTGCCATCCACCAGCTGCACAGGAATACATAGAGGTGCCAAGTGTTCAGGGAAATGCATTTGAAGCTCTGGAGCAGAAAAGCAGTGGCTGAGATGCCTAACCTAGATGGGATTATTCTAAAGCAGATTCAAGGGAGGTTACACAGAATTGTTGAATAAAAGAGAGATGTAACTTGGGAAAAGAGCCTCTGTGGTGTCAGCATCTAATAGGCAACCAATAAATATTTATAGAATAAGTGAATAAAAGAACAGTACAAAAAACTATTCCATATATTGAGTGGCAACTGGGTTTGGGGCATTCTGCAAGTTCAAATTTAAGAAGAAGGAAAACTTACCTAAGGGTAGAACTGTTCAGTGAATAAAACGGACAGAGGCAGTATGGTAGTATTGCCAGTTGGTGGAATGCCTCAGATCCCACTATTACTAGAGATACAGTGAAAGATATCTTAAATAGTCCCCATATGTTATTTTTCCAAAAATAAGAAACCACCTCTAATTGGCTCATGTTTCTGAATTCCTGTGAGAAGAACTAGAAGCTCCTAATAGCTGAGTATCATGTTGGAGGCTGGAGCTGGGCAAGACTGTGATATGGATAACCTTTGACCTCAAGTCAATTTCTCAATTCTCTATCTTTCTTTCACGTTGGGACCACCACTTTCTCACCCTCTCAGATAACCCACATCTTCACTCTCTGTCCCATGAAACCTGAGCTTGCACAGAAAATTCAAATGGCAAATGACCTGATGCCACCTCTCAGTTTTATAGAGCCTTATATTTTAAGTGCTTTTATAGAACACAAAGCTGTTTTGATCAAATGAGTCAAAAGGGTCACCTCTTCCGAGAGTCAATTTGGCTAATCTCTAGAGGCATCAGGCTGCTTCCTAACATCCCTTCCTAACATCTTATACCACAGAGCAGGGGTATGCCTTGTCTATCTGAAGCAGTATCTGCTTCTGTCTGGAAACAGCACGGACTTTTCAGGAGTCTGAGAGCAAGAATATGCAAGGGACAAGAAGAATGAGCCAGCTCATGCAAGCAATTTATGCTTATCTGAATATTGCTATCCGATGTTAGTAGGTGGTCAGAAACTTTGCTGCCTTGGAAAAAAGCATCCAGAACAGGAACTGTTGGCTTGGGGCCACTGAGGAGAAATTTCTTTTCTTCTTCCATGCTAATATACACAAGGTAAAGACAATTTTGTTGGAATTTTAAACATGCTGTAATGAGATCAGTGCTGACCTTGGTGACCTGAACACATTCTGAATTTGAAAATTTCCTGGGTTATCACCATTTCTACGGAGTCCTGGGATCAAAGCCACCCAAACAAACCCTCCTGAAGGGAAGGTCCAGTCACCTTCTTTGGAGTGACTGGTGCTGTCATCTTGTCAACTTTGGAGTCAGAACTGGGCTTATGGAAGACTCTACAATGTCTTAGAAGCTATAGAATTACAATCCAATCTAGTCATTTAAAATTAACTACTTTTTGCTTGGTAAAAATCCAATATATGCCCAATGTTGGAAAATATGGATAACCTAAAAGAAGAATATAGTTATTGCTTGTAAGCTCACCATTCCATGCCAACTACCACACACAGTGTCAATCCTGCAAGTTTTTGTAAACCAAAATGGGATTTATACTATACTATTTAATAATAGACTTTTTCTCTGACCATAGAGTGAACATCTCTTCTTATCATTGATTATTAGTCCATAAAAGAGATTGGCAAACTATGTTCCATGGGCCAAATGTAGCTCACAGCCTGTTTTTTTGAGATATTGGAACACATCCCCTCTTTTTTGTTTATTTTTTTATGGCTTTGAAACCAAAATTTTAGAGGGTGGTATAGTTACTGGTGAGGCCAAAATCTAGGAATGGATCATAAGAGGAAGGGGCTAGGTGAAGTGATGAAAAGAGTTTTGGAGGTGAGGAATTTAAGAACCTAAGATGTTAGGGTACTCTTGGGTGAATGCTGAAGTAACCAGCAATATGACAAGAGCAGTGTTGGAGAGAGGGAGAGATGCTGAAGTGTTAGGGACCAAGAGGTAGACTGTAAGGAGGGGACCTAGTTGTTTGGCATATGCCTCAAGTAAACGGAGGCTTATAAAGAAGGGAGGAAGAAAACTGGTCTAGAAATAGCAATTAAGAGTAAGGAAAATGCCTTTCCCATCTTCAGATCCTGACAAACATGTGGGATAGAAAATAACCTCTATTTACAATGTTCCATATTTGAACCATTTCCTATTGAAGGACATTTATGTTGGTTCCAAATTTTTGCCTATTACAAAATTTACTTTTTTACCCAAACCCTTTATTATTTACTTGGCATGAATTTCCCCAAAATGGAACTGTTGGCTCATGATATTTAAAAAAATATTTTAGTTCTTTGGTAAGAGTTGCCAAATTATCTGCTAAGAGGTTTTAAAAAATCAATATGCAGGTTCTCACCATCACTGGTGTCTGATATTATTTTGTATTTTTTGGTCCAGAAAAACTTATTCTAACCCAAGCATAATTAACCTGGGGTAAAAGTCTGGTGGGACATTCTTGAACCTTCTGAAATTTGGTAGAAAATATGTGTTTGGGTATATTCACACGTTAGAGGAAGACTCCATAATTTTCAACAGATTCTCAGTGAGGTCCATGACCTGGAAGGGGTTATAAATCACTCCTTTAATGCAAAGATATTGGCTGCTCTTCTTGCCTGTCCTCCTGGAGGATCCAGAGCCTAGAGCAGCCACCTTGAGGGAGGTTGTATTCTGAATGAGGGAGGAGATTCTGGACTGGGCCAAGTTTCATCTATCAAAGAATCTAGAAACGTATAGGTTCTACTCAAAATGGTGGTAAGATATGGGAAAGGGAGATGTACTGTATGATGATTAGCAGGGATCAAAAATCACTGGTTCATGTTTACACTCTGTGTTGCAAGGAATAGTGTAAGTAAACATTTATACCAAACAAAAGTTTAACTTAAAAAAGGGGTGAATTTCTAAACATCTGATCTCAATTTCACTGGCAGGTGTAGAAAAACATGTGGCTTCCCCCTGAAGAGTTGAGCTGACCAGGAAAAGGTGATGATTTCCTTTGCTCTGGGTTTCCTTCTTTCTCTTGGGGCTGTTCTGAAAACCTATTGCTAGAGGCCATTGAAGAGATGCTTCCAGGCGTCCAGTTGGTGCCTAGTCTGACAGGAGGAACCCCTTGACTGTGGGTCACTATTTATTGGTCATTTAATGCCTAACTTGCTTTCAAAAACTTTGAGAATAGTTTCTATTAAAGGCTGCCTTAAACATTTGTGTAAAAAGTCAATATAGGAGAAAGGAGAGAGAAACATGGAAATCAAGGTAACAATAGGTCAGCAAGAAGATTCAATATCTCGTCCGTCAACTCTACTGCTCCTTCCAAATACTGGCCTATCGTTCTCTTCCCCATCCATCAACAGACTCTGAAATATCCACTCTTTTCTTTCCTCATTGCCCTTCCACTTTTCAACCCACTTGAGTCTGGCTTCTATTCCCACTCAGCCTGAAATTGCTCCTAATTGTTAGATCTCATTAAAGATCTTTAGCCCTTATCCTCCTGGAGTTCTCTCTGGAATTTGTCACCATCACCCTTTTTTTTTTTTTTATTCATAGGAACCTCTTATTTGCTTTCATGGAACTTTTTCTTTTCTGATTCTCACTCAGCCTTTCTGTTTTTTTTTTTTTCTTTTTAACTTTTTTTTAATTGAGAAAAACCTTCACACACATACTTTCTGTACATGGTGGACAATCAATGGCTCACAATATCATCACATAGTTGTGTATTCATTAGCATGATCATTTTTAAAGAACATTTGCATCACTCCAGAAAAAGAAATAAAAAGAAAAAAGAAAAAAACTTGTACATGCCATACCCCTTACCCTCCCTCTCATTGACCACTAATGTTTCCATCTACCCTTCCCCCCTCATTATTTACTTATTTATTTTTATCCATATTTTTTACTCATCTGTCCATACCCTGGATGTAAGGAGCATCAGACAAGGTTTTCACAATCACACAGTCACATTGTAAATGTTATATCTTTATACAATCATCTTCAACTCTTGTAAGAGACTTTAATTTTTTTCCCCTTGCTGGTCATTTTCAACATTTACTGTTGACTCATTCAAATAACATTGCCTAAAAGTTACTGTTGAATCTCCATTGTCTGAGCTTTGCATAACCATCTTAATGTAACATTCTAGCCAGCACTATCTTCAGAGATTCACCCGTTCTCACAATCTCTGATAGGTAGTTTGGTGTAGTGGTCAAGAGCATGAATTCTAATTTTGCCTTTGTGCCTTGCTAGGGGCAAGAATTACTTCTCCGTGCCTCAGTTCTGTATCTATATAATTGAGATAAGACAAATGCCTACTTAATAGGGTTCTTGTGGTGTTAAATGATCCATGAGCTTTAAAACAGCACCTGTATTAATGTGTTAAATGATGCATGAGCTTTAAAACAGTACCTGTATTAGTATGTCTTTATTGTTATTGTTGTTATCAGTATTGATATTATTATTATCTGCATGCCAGCTGCCCTGAGATTTCCTAGTTTCTTGAATTCAGCATGTCCTTTCATAACACAAAGCTGCCTCTGTCTGGAATGCTCTTTCCTACTCTTTAATCTCCAAACTTCCCTGGGCAGATGTAGAAGATAAATTCTCCATGCTTCTCCAGCATTTTATCCAAACTGCAATAGCACCCATCACATCAAAGTTTAATTTATATATTTATATGTCTGTCTCTCACAGAAGACCAGGTGAAGACTGGTCCTCTCACCTCACCAGTTTTGCAGGCTTAGTGTCTGGTGTGTAGTGGCTAGTCAAAAAACTATTTGTTAAATATGAGTTAAATGAATGAGATTCTTGACCACAACTTCATGTGGAAAGGCTGGGGCCTTTATTGCATTTTACGAAGTAGGCCAGTTAGTAGTGCTCCTTTACTTTAAAATGATTTGCATATCACAATCAACTCTGGAGAGGAAGTCCCAGTTCCTCATCAATGTGTTACATATAGCTTACTGTCAGATGTGTTGCCAATAGTGACAAACTTCTGGCATGGTAACTCTAGTTTCACTTAAAAGGGTCTATTTACTGGCAGGCAGGTAATGGAGATGGTGTGATGCTCAGCACAAAACATGGCAGAGATGCTAGCTGGAGATGGAGAAATCCAAAACCAAAGTCCGTAGGTGAGAGGTGCAACTCAAACTGGCTCATGAGTTGAGAATGAAGATCAATACTTGGAATCCACTAGGAGATCTTAGGAGTGAAGCAGAGGGATGGAAGCTGTAGTTGTGAGAAAAAAATAGATGTCCAGGAACTAGGACACAGTTAAGGTAACAGACTTGGGGTGTGGAAATAATCTTGGGGATAGTCAGATCACAGCATTCATTCCTTTCTGAGGCTGCATGTAAAAGGCCACCCACATCAGCAATGGGAATTGGGGTCAGATGGTATTGTTATAAATAACACAAATCAGCCATGATTGTGTGTGTTCCCAACTTCAGTCTGCCAATGTGGTGATGAGTGACAGTGGTTAAAGCACAAGTTTTTTAACCAGATTTCTGGGGTTCAAACCCCACTTCTGCTTCATACTTAAGATGCTGCCTTGGCAAAAGACCAGGCTTCCCTGAGCCAGTTTTTTCATCCAGAAAGCAGGGGTAATACATACTTCATGGGAAAGGGGTGAGAATTAAACAAGACAATATATGTAAACTACTTTGCATAGCACTTGATATATAGTTGATTTCCAAGAAAGCATTATTAGTAGTATTCCACAATTAAGGAAAATTTTATACTTATAAAAGAGACCTGAGGGCGGGCCACGGTGGCTCAGCAGCAAGAACGCTTGCCTGCCATGCCAGAGGACCCGGGTTCGCTTCCTGGTGCCTGCCCAAGTAAAAAAAAAAAGAGACCTGAAATAGCCTCTGATTAAGAAAACCACTGCCATTTAATGAATGCTTCACTTTATTCTAGACAGTACTAAGACACTTAGCTGTATTAATTCTTAATCTGTACAACAAGGTGAACTGGTAAATAATGTTATCACCATTTTACTGATGAGGAAGCAGATTTAGAGAAGTTATGTACCTTACCCAAGGGTACACAGCTAAAACTAACTGAGCTTGGATTTGAAACAAAATCTGGCTGACTCTTAAGGTCTTCATTCCTAACCCCTGGGCACATTGTCTTCTGGACCAGTAGCAAATGCACGTCTGTAGAAGTAGTTGTGGAACTTACAATTCCTGTTAAAATAACCAGGGCTTTCTTTTCGACAACTATCATGCAATTCCACTCTGTAGATAAAATTATTCCGGAGAGTGAGCGATTGGTACTTCAGTGCCATTTGGCATTTTTATTTGGCAAAGCTCAGCTCCAGCACCATGAGATGAGGTGTTAGCGGCTCAGGGCAACGGTTATGTTCCTAAAGTAGGCAGTTACGGAAATTCAAAAGACAAAGCCACAAAGAGGAATGCAAAGAAATAAGAACACCAGCCCTGGTCTGTAGTACTGCTCAGTATATAGCAAAGACCTACGGAGAGAATTTAGGCAGCCAGGTTTGCTCAGAAGTATAGTAGGACAAAATGTCCAACGGGACAAAAAGTCCTGAGAGATAGAAACTGATATTTGATGCTCTGGTATTGGCACATAAGAAACAAATGTCATATATAGCATTAGGAATTAATGTGTCTTAAGGAAAACATCATATGACAAGATATTAAAATAGTGTCATTCCTATGGAGTTGAAGCTGTTATTGTCTTCAAATATTAGGAGCTGAGAAACATACTTCCTAGGAATCTCTATGGTGTGCTGGGTAAGGGTATAGGCCTTGATTCAAACAGACCTGGATTTGAATCCTGGTTCTTTCACTTAACCGTGTGACCTTTGGAAATTACTTAATATTTTAAGGTTTCAGTTTCCTGTAAGATAAGGACAATAATATCTACTTCTTAGGGTTATGAGGATTAAATTATGAAATGCTTAATAAATGGTAGTTATTATTGACTTTTATTAGAATGTTTACAAGGATGAAAGAAACCACATTGCTTGCTTCACTATTTTAAAACATGAATGAGTACAAACTACATACATATATCCATACATTTCCTTTCTCAAAGAAATGCTCTTCTCTTGGGGAGTTATTACAACTTTTACATGTTCACGTTAATTCCAGAGCCTTTATAATCATAAAAGCCATTTATAGTCCTTAGTTGCCAAGCAACAAAGGACAAAGTACTGAGAATTTCCTTCCATTGCAAAAGGTTCAGCTTTTCCATGTTGGTCTTGAAATGAACATTTTTCAGAAAAGACAGAAGAGTACAACTTTAAAACTGCATTTCCAAGGTTTAGTGGGCAGTCCTTGTTTGGGGATAAGCTCAAAACTGAAAAGATTATATTGTTGTTACTGTCCTCTTCTTGAATAGTGTAAAGCTCTCTGTGCTAATTATATAGGAAACAGGTAAGAAGCTCTGAAGTTAGGAGATGCAAATGCATTTTAAGGGGGTATATATATTTTTTATTTTGACCATGTTCTTTTACTCTCCCTCTCTAAAAGTACTAGTTCTTTTATCTGTTGGTTATCTTGTGGGAAAGGTTGGGGTGGTGTCAAATATATACTAGGCAGTATTATCTGCTGACCTCGATATCACTGACATCAAATAGGTCATTTAATCAAACATTGGCAGAGTTTGAGGAAGCTGGCTTCTAGGTTCCTAACTAAAACTGAACTTTCTACTTCCTTAGGAGCTATCAAAGCTTGTAATTATTTTTTTTGTTTTTGTTCCTGGATAGTCAGTAAGGAAAGGTTTGGATATTCAAAAAGAATGGAAACAGTCTATTACTATTTAATTTCCTATGAAGAACCTCAGCAGAAAGAGGCAGGAAGGACACCTATAAAATATCCTTTCTAAATTTTTCAAAGTAACATCTAGTCAGCCTGTTCTGCTGAGATTAAATGTCTTTTGGGATGATTTTTTTTTTGCACCTGAATATAAGGTCTAGCTGTTAGCTTCACTAGGCTAATCCCAGGTAATCAGAAGATTTAAACAAGTACAAATCTATTATCCATGCATCTCGAGCCTTAAGCACTTGAAGAACTACCATTTTCCTCTTTTTTTTATTTATTTTAATCTTCATGGGACCAAAGACAAAGACACAAATCTCTACCCTAGGACGGGCAGTTTTCTGTGTGAAAATTGGAAAAGACCTTTAATGGTGGTGAGGAAGTGAGAATGGAGAAACAAGCTCAGGACGTTGTTCTCCTCCTTTGCTGTTTCTTTTTTTTTTTTTATCAAAATATTGGGGAAAAAGAGCCACACACGTTTTCCAATTTTTACATTTTCATATTTTGCCAGTCTTTTCCTAAATTCATCCTCAAAGTTTTCTTCTCACTCTTCCATTTGTATTATGCTTCCATATAGAGTTTGACTTATTGGTCCCAGTACTAGATTCCTAGGATTTCTGAAACAAATTACTACAAGTTCAGTAGCTTAGAACAACAGAAATTGTATTCCTTCATAGTTCTGGAGGCCAGAAGTCTGAAATCAAGATGTTGGCAGGGTTGTGCTCCCTCTGAAGGCTCTGGGGGTGAATCCGTTCTTTGTCCCTTCTACCTTTCGGGGACTGCCAGCATACCTTATACCATTCTTTAGTGAAGTACTTGCGTCCCTTCACTCTCTGCTCCATCTTCACATTGCCTTCACCTCTGTGTGTTTCTGTATCAAATCTCCCTTTGCCTCTCTTTTAAGGACACACATGATGGCATTTAGGGCTACCGGAATGATCCAGGATGAGCTCCTCTTTTCAAGAACCTTAACCTAGGTAGGTCTTTTACTATCTGTTTTAGTCAGGATTCTCCAGAGAAACAGAACCAAAAGAGACGTGTGTGTGTGTGTGTGTGTGTGTGTGTGTGTGTAAATATTATGAGATTTATTATAGAAATTGGCCCACATAACCATGGCGACTGGCAAATTTGAATTCCATAGGGCAGGTTGCAAATTGAGAACTCCAGTGTAGGCTTTGAAGATGGAAAAGGTGGCTGGTTGAAGTAGAAATGAAAACTCTTCTTTCTGACTGCTGAAATCATCACTCCTCCTTTTAAAGCCTTCAACTGACTGGATGAGACTTCTCTCACTGTTGAAAGCAATCTCCTCAGTTGATTGTTGATGTAATCCGCCATAGAGGCAATCAGCTTACTGATGATTTAAGTCCACAAAATATCCTCACACTAACAATCAGGCCAGTGCTTGATGACCAAAAACCTGACACCATAATCTGGCCAAGTTGACACATGAACCATCATAAGACAGCATTCACAAATCTCAGGAGATTGTTGTGGTTATCTTGGGGTGGGGGATATTTTTCAGCCTACCACGGCCCCTCAACAGACTGCTGAGAGGACAACATTTTACAGAAGAAAAAATTGAGCCTCAAAGAAGTTGAGCAATTTGTCTAAAATTATATTAGGTGGCATGATTGGTGGCAAAATCCTAGTCTTCTAGTCCAAGTCCAGCACTCTTTCAATCTCCATACCACTCTGCCTCTCCCAAGGGAAAAGCAGGTAAAGACATACATGGTTTATTGGCATCCATATTCTAGTGCTGGACATCAGAAAAATATTAAGCTTTGCTTAAGTATTTGGAGAAAACACCTTTCTTCAAACCTCCTCTTCCTCATTTATACCCAGCCACTGTATAATCAGCCAGCATATGAGAGTCCAACCATCTACCACCCACCCATCTGGAATACAGCCAGCAAGTTTCTACTTTTTCTAGCTTCCTTTTCTAGGCCTTCATTTAACACCCTATTTTTCTTTCTTGCAATTCCTTTGATAAAAAGGAGGAAGAAATTATACATAGATGTCTATATATATATTATATTATATATATAATATATATATGTATGCATATGTGAATATCACTATATATAATCATAGGTATTGCAGAATACACACATGCATATATAATAAGAGGATATATTATACATAATATTCTGTACCTTCCTTTTTCTATGTAATAGTGTAGTCTAAAGATGTTTATATTCCAGCACATGCAGCTCTACTTCACTTTCAAAAGAACTATCTGGTACCTCTTTATATGAATAGTAAGCTCTATAATCCATTCATCAGTTCCTGAAAAGGAATATGTGTTTGTTTCTATTTTGTTGATGCTTTAAACAATTTTTCAATAAGCATTACAACAAAACTAATGCCCTATGCCAAAACCATTTATTAAATACTTCCCTTTTTGCCCTATGAACCTCAAGTGGATACTATAGGACAAAGAAAATTCCCAACTCTATGTATTGTATGAGTTTTTTAACACCCTATTTTGATGAAATTGATCTGCCCTGACCTCAGTAATTGGTTCATTGTTCTGAGCCCTGTGTCTGGAAGGTGGGTGGGGAGCAGAGAAGAAATAAGAGAATACATATTTATCATGTGCCAAACACCATCAATATTCACACAAATTCATACAAACCACAAATAACATGATTGAGAAGAATGAGAGCAGAGTCGTTTTATACAGAACTTCAGAAATTTCTCTAGGTTAGCATTTTGGAGTATAGTTGTTCTCCCAGGTACAGGTTTGCCTAAGTCTAATGTAATTCCCTCTATCTTTCTCCATCTTAGCTAAAATATAATCATCCCTCTCCCGCACCCCCCCCCCATTGGATTAGAAGCCTCTCCTCGGTGCCTCCTAGGACCCTGACGTTATCACACTATATTCTCCCTGCCGAGTCCTTGTCTGGGTTCCCCTCCCCTACCTTGAAGGCAGGCTGTGTGTTGGTCATTGTCATATCCCCATACAGCACACAGCACCTATTCAATATTTCTTGAATGCCAAATGAATAATTAGCAATTTTGTCAAGTGTCTAGTTGAAATCAAGATGCACATTTCCATTAATAGTCCCCTGATCTGCCAGTGAGACAGCAAAACAGGAACGGAAATGACGTGTTTCTGCATCTGCATGGCTACTTCTCAGGGGACACACGGAAGCTCCTTGAAGTCTTCTGCCTTTCCCAGAGTCCAGCAGCCACGTTTTATCAATCCATTTAGAGTTCTAAATCTGTGACAGTTTTAGAAAACCCATGTGGGTGTTGCCATCCTGTTACAAAATGTGCTTGCCACTATTTATTTACTCAAGTTGAATAAAGGTTAACTTTTATTTTATCTCTCAGATTATCAGGCACATAAATTTCAGGTGATTCATATCATGTTAAAGTCCACAGTCAAGTCTTCTGATTTAGCCACTATTTCCAACAATGGCTCATATTAATTCTTCTTCTTTTTTTTTTTTGCACGGGCAGGCACCAGGAATAGAACCCAGGTCTCTGGCATGGCAGGAGAGAACTCTGACACTGAGCCACCATGGCCTGCCTACTCATATTAATTTTCCTTGAAAGAACAGATTAGATTATTTCTGGATCAGTGTGGGACTACCTGTGCAAGGACGACCAGGAAGACTCCCAGGATTCCAGACCATTAGGTGGAGTTTTTCTTAAGGGCAGTATTCTGCTAACTCCAGTCTCCTGGAGTGCAAAGCAGGATCGACAGGAGATGGCCCCGAGCAGAGGAAGTCCCAATCCCCACCCTAGGCCCCTCACTCAGCTCTCTCGTGTTTCCTATATCGGGGCATCTGCACAACCACCCAAACAGCCACTAAGACAGGGACTGGGGAATCATCTAGATCCTTCCAATAAGTATCAAAGACAAGCACATTCTTCTCCTAAATATCACTCAAATCCGGTAGTGTGTTGGTAAATATTTAACAACCAGCTCTTGGGCGGGGAGGTGGGTATGGGTGTGGGGGAGTCCTGATTTGTAGTGTGTGCCAATTTCTGTGCCTATTTCAAGCTACCAAGGAGATGCCATTAAATACAGATTTGGGAGGAGAAGTGGGAATTGGCCATCACAGGCCTGCAGCTGGCTCCTGATGACCACTGCTTCAGCCCCACCTCCACAGCCCCAGGTCAGATTATAATCAATCATAGGACTGATCCGAGTTCTGGCTTCATTTACACTCATTTACCTTGAAAGCTTTTCCTGGCACTGCTTTGCTCCTGCTGACTTGTTTAGGTAACTGTGATGTCCGGTGTACATTTCTATAGCATTGCTTTGCTTTGCTTTGCTATGGTATATTTCTCTGTTGGTCTTCTCACTGGTCTGTGAACTTCTTGAGTACAGATAGTGATGGTGATGACAAAGGGTAGCACTTTTTGAGTTGGGAACTATGCTAGGCACTTTATATGCATTTTCTCATTTAATCTTCCCATCAACTCTATAAGGTAGAAGCTCTTATTCTCATTTTATGATAAGGAGGCACAGAGAGGCTAGATAATTTGTTCAAGATTGCATAGCTGGGAAGTATCTCAGACAGAATTTGAACTTAGGCCTGACTGTGGAACCAGGACCCTTAACTGCTAAGGCTCATTTGTCTTTGTGTCTCTAGCACTTGGCACTGTGCCTAATCCATAGCAGGTGCCCACTGATTGTATATCAGGCAATTTAAGGTGGGAAAGCTGATGTCAGCAATGACCTTGACTAGTCTCTTTGCTCTGGTCTTGTCTGGCTTCAGTCCAATCTCCTAACTGTAGGCAGAATAGCCTTTCAAAAATAAATACCTGTTTGTGTCACTCTTTTGCTTAATTTCTTTCAGTGACTCCATAACTGTTAAGATAAAATCCTTATCTCAGCACCGAGGAATCTCCATGACTTGGTGTCTGCCAGCCTTTGTATGTATACCTTCCACCATTTGTGGTTACATTCATTCATTCAAAGCTTTCTATTCATCCAAAAACTACAATATTTATTGAATAACTACTATGTTTCAGGCCCTGTTCTTGGTGCTTAGGATTTGTACAATAAGAGGCAATTCCTTCCCTAAAGGGCCTTAGAGCTGAGTAGAGAGAAACAAACACACAACAAGTAATTGCTGCAGTGGTTGAAATAAAAGATCATATAGTTTGTGGTGGGGTGGTGAAGGGCAGTTGCTCTGACTCTGCCATCTCTTCTCCTGCTTCCTGGCTCTGGCCATGCTACAGATGTATTTCCAGAGTCCTGCTGCTGATTACTTGAATTTCTTTGTAAATGCTCTTTTCTCTTCCTAAAATGTTTTTATTGGTCCCCCTACCCCCGCCTTCACCTAATGAAACTCTTTTATCCTCAAAAGTTCCTCTCAAGCTAAAAATCCTGCCAAAAATCCTTGGCCCACCCCAGCTGGCCAATTTGAAAGGGTCCATGTATACAAGCTCACATTCATGGTAACACACCCTGTAACTGATACTTCTTGACCGTACTGGACTGTGAGCTTATCTCTGATTTTTATTCCTGGACACATATGGACACTGTTCTAGTTTGCTAGCTGCCAGAATGCAACGCACCAGAGAAGGATTGGTTTTTAATAAAAGGGGATTTATTTAGTTAGTTCTTCAGAGGAAAGGCAGCTAACTTTCAATTGAGGTTCTTTCTTACGTGGAAGGCACAGGGTGATCTCTGCTGGCCTTCTCTCCAGGCCTCTGGGTTCTAACACCTTTTCCCGGGATAATTCCTTTCTGCTTCTCCAAAGGCCTGAGCTGAGCTGCGAGTGCTGAGATGAGGTATACTGAGCTGCTTTGGCTGTGCTACACTGAGCTCTCTCATTTAAGCACCAGCCAATTAAATCAAACATCATTCATTGCAGCAGGCATACCTCCTAGCCAACTGCAGAGGTAATGAGCAACAGATGAGGTTCAAGTACCATTGGCTCATGTCCACAGCCACAGAACTAGGTGCCTTCACCTGGTCAAGTTGACACCTGAATCTAACTCCCATAGACACTACGTAAAATTTGTGAATAAATGAATCAAAGAACTAATCCATTGATAATTGAAAATATGTCTGGGAAAACAGTGTCTTTGCTCCTCTAAGTCTGCTCTGGTGTGTTTTTAAATGCCCACACTGGATTTCAGATCCAGTTTCATTTTCAATGGATTTTCAAGGCAAAGCTATCTTTAATAAATGAGAAAGGTAACGGTATTTGTTTTTCCTCCTTTCCTCCTCCTCTTCTTCTTTTCTTCCTGTTCTCCACTTCTTCTTTAGAATAACCATTGACATTTACACTCCAATTTCTCATGAATACTGGCAATATCAGAGGGAACTTGCCAAAGCACAATGATTTGGGGCATCCTCATGGTTGATTTTTAGAATCCTTTAAAAAATTAGAGTTGCTGGAACAGATCATTTTTGCCATCTTCCCTGATGTCTGAATCCACTGGATATCAATTGTTGACAAAGGGCAAAAAGGTAGATAGAGAAAGTGAGAAGGGGACATCAGGAAAGTGATATGAGTAGGAAGCCTGTCGGAGAGAAACAAGAAAGGGTCTTCACGTAGGACTGCGGATGGTGGCTGGGCAGTGGGCGAGGAGGCAGGAGTAATGACAGGAGGTCCTTGTTTATTATGCTCACCCTGTTCACCCACTTGTAGAAGCACTGTTTCCAGAAACAGTGGGGTTTGTGGGTTTATTAAGTAGGCCCTGTGGATGCAACTTGGATTTGTCTAACATACTCTCTAGGACTGATCTTCATAACCATGACCTTTATGCTGGTCTTCCTAAGTCCACGGGCAGTGGGAGAGGTTACCATCTTGTAGTCATCACTGCCTGCAGGGCAAGGAAGAGGGCTCGGGTAAGAAAGGGGCCTGCCAAAGACACAAACGGACATTTGCACACCAATGTTTATAGCAGCATTATTTACAATTGCAAGGAGATGGAAACAGCCAAAATGTCCATCAACAGAAGAGTGGCTAAACAAACTGTGGTATATACATACGATGGAATATTATGCAGCTTTAAGACAGAATAAACTCATGAAGTATGTAACAACATGGATGGACCTTGAGAA
>PVIY010015187.1:41669-54730 GCA_004026745.1 Myrmecophaga tridactyla | reverse complement strand
CTATTCAATCAATCATCCTATTGAGAGGAAGTCTAGCAACCTTATCCTATGCTTTGAAAAAATAGCAATTTAGTTAACCATGAGTCTGAAGTTCATAAAAGCCAAATTCCAATCATGGATAGTCTCATTGATCCTTGTTAGCTTTAATAAATTTATTAATCTAAACACAGTATCCAGTCTGTTTTCTAAGAAAGTATGTAATTTTTGAGAGCTAAATCAAAAGTGGTTAGTATTCTTTGTTCATGGCATGAGTTCCCGTGTAGAACATAGTGTGAATTTATTACTGAAGGACAAATTGGGGCAAAGAATGCTAATGGAGGGGGTAATGCTTTCTCATTTTAAAAAAAATTTTCATTCCTTTCATTTCGGCGTTGCTATTTTCATTCTGTACCTTACATATTTAAAACTTTGGTTTACTTTACATTTATTTCCTAATCCCATAGTTAATCCCTCTACTTTACATGTTCAAATTTCCACATTTAGCTGTCAAAAGAATTATTTTTATTTAAAATAATGTGCATGCAATTTTAGGGCAGGTTCATAAGCTTTACTTACCCAGTCTGAAAGACCAAATTTAGATCACATCTTTCCTAAGTTTTAGAATTAAAACTGGAATATAGATTACCAGGGACCAGGGTGGGGTTAGGGAAGGGGAGTTAGTGCTTAACTGGTGCAGAATTTCCACGTGAGGTGATGGAAATATTTGATAATGGATGGTGGTCATGATAGCACAATGTTATACATTTGAAAGTGGTTAAAATGGGAAATTTTGGGTTGTATATTTGTTACCAGAATATAATTTTTAAAAACCCATAGAACTGAACAACACACTATGTACACTATGGATTATAGTTAATAGTATAATTATAATAATATTGTTTTCATCATTTCTAACAAGAGAGCCACACTAATGCAAGGTGTTATTAATAAGGAAAACATGGGATATGAAGGGGGAACACTCTATTTTTTGCATAATTTTTCTGTAAACTTACAATGTCTCTAAATTTTTTTAAAGGATCTTTGTTAAATAAACACTTGAGCTTAAGAGGTTCATTAAGTTTTTTCGGTACGGCACACATATCTTCAACTGTGCTTCTTGTCTTCCAGTGCAGAAATGCTCTATTTTACCTTCTCCAGTTAATACTGTCCAGACTTCTGCTGGAGTGGGAGTGTCGTGGCATGGGGTGAGGGTGGGGTGGGATAGATGTCTAGGTATTAGGTGCTTCTCAAACAGCCCCCACCCAGTTCTCCTTGTGTTAACTTCACCTTCATTGTCTAGACCACAGGTATTGGTGCTATGGCTCCCCATATCTTTTATGAGACTCTGGAAGGTAAACTAGGTTGTATTGCAGTTGTTCCCACTATTGCTTTGGGTTTAGACTTTCTCAGGGTTTCTAAGTTAGTTGCCATTTATCTGTTTTTCTAGCCTGAAAAACTTTGTCATCTCCATTCAGCTTCTCCCATCTTTGAAGATTTTCATCTTTAGAACAATCTCTGTACTCTTTTCATCTCCCGTCTTCCCCAGAACAAAATATTTTAATATAATATTTGACCAAAAATGTAATGTATTTTGGTTACATTCATTTTTTTGATCTCAAAACTTTCTTCTTCTTTATAAAAAAAAATAGCTGTTAATGAATTTATGTTTTGGTTCAGGGTAGCACTCTTGAAAGTCTATAGGAGCCAGGCAGATATTCTGGCTTTTCTCACTGGGTCAATACCCTGGACAGATGGGTGTCAGAAATAACAAGTTAAGTTGGGGAGAATCCTAGAGCAATAAAAACCTGTGCCCCACTTCCCACTTGGGACCCTGGGAGGAGACCACTTACTCCAGGCCAACAGGCAGCAGCTGGCGGGAGGGTAGAGATGCTCGTGTAGAGAGGTTGAGGGGTAGAGGGCCTAAGAGGGTCCCCGCTTCCCTACCCTGCTGGCTCCCCAAGGTTGGTACTTGGACGGGACAGTTTCAGGAGGTCCTGCGTGTCCTCAGTGAGGAACGTGGAAAGTAGCCTAGAGAGTCGAGTCAGGGGGCATTGTCATGGGGCCACCGTGATGAGAGGCAAGGTGACACAAAGCAGGGCTTGCAAGGGGCCAGATGGAGACCACGTCTGAGATGCAAAGGCTTCATGAGTCCAGGGAAGGCTGGGCCGAAACTTTTGGAGGTGGCAATGGAAATGGGCTATTGCCTGGCCCCAACCTTGCTGAGAAAATACCCACAAGTGAAATCACTGAGTTCAGCAATGGATATAAGCAGCCCCTTGTAGGACTCCTTCTCTTCTCCTCCTTCCTCAGCAGGTTTCCTAAGCTACCTCTTCCTGTACATATCATCTTGGGGAGTAGGAGGAGGCAATGGGGAAACTTTGAACACAGAGAAACAGCTCTTATAGAATTTCACCCTTGAATTTGTATATTTAACCAAAAGAGACAGTTAAATTGAACGAGACTATTTTGCAGTAAAAGAAACTTTTAATCTGGAAGAGACCGGACTGCCTTTAACTAGCAATTTTAAATGTCCTTCCTATCAGCAGAAACTGGGAAAGTGTAAACACATCATAGAAACCAAAACAGCCACAATTTTTCTTATAATATCTTAATTGTTAGTATAAATGCCAAGGTACAATTGAATTCTCTCATTGGAATGTTGACTTTATCTGAATCAATTGAGTGCCACTTCATTAGGTATTTTAAAAATGTTTTATGGATTTATTATGTATGTTGCACCTACCGGTATAACTTTTTGAATATGGAACTAACGAAATCCAGGGAATTTCTTTTCTGACATGCACTATACTAGTTAAAACAGACAATTGCAGATTGTGTTAGAATACAAGATTATTTAGTATTGGCTACGATTGCACAATCAATTTGTTAAAGAAAGACAGACTCCCCAAAGTATCTTGATGCTTATGGGGGTGACGGCCATCATATAAATGTAAGTTGTGGAGTATGACGTACAAAAATGATTGCTTTAAATGTCACTGAGTGATGGCTAGCCCCAAAGATAAAAAGAGTTGCAAAACATAGCCAAATGTATGTTTCTGTCATATAGCAGGCATTTGCTTCCCACTCCTTCTTCTTGATGCACAATAAGATAAACATTCACAAGCCTTGGCTTTAGATTTGGAGGTGACGGTTTGCTATATTTCTGTCCAAAGTCATCAGTGCCTTCCTGTGTAAATGCATGTGGGTGAGTGCATGCCCCTGTCGGGATAAGACTTAAGCTTTGGGATAAAGAGTGACTGTGTCATAGCCCTCTGGGGGCCTCGTGCGAGCTCTCGCATGAGTTTCGCAGTACAGCTCCCCCTCTACGAAGAAGTAGCCCTTCTGTTTGAGGTTGAGGTTGCAGTCGGCACACACGAAGCATTCTGGATGCCGGTACTTATCCCGGGCCTTCACCACTGCACCCCTGTTGGGAAAAATGAGGTCAAGTGAAAAAACCCCAAACCAAAAAATACGATACGAAGTGAGAAAACACTGCAGATAAGGCAGGCGCTGTCTGCCTCACTGTTAGGAAACTGGGAAACTATGTCATTGTCAGGCAGATCCAGCATACCCAGAATAAACCATCCTATGCTTCTCTTCCATGTTACCTGTGCATTTTTTTATAGTATTTGGGGGGGGGGTGGAGGGCGGGCAGGAATCAGGAATCGAACCCAGGTCTCCAGCAGAGAATTCTGCTACAGAGCCACCGTCACAGTGCCCCCCCCTTTTTTTTTATAGGTTTTTAAAAAAGAAGTTTCAGGAAGAATTGTAGGATCCGACTTCACGATATCTCCCCATTGCTTCTTTGAAAGAGGGAGACATGATAAAGGCAAGACAAACACCTCTCTGCCAAGGATTCTGATTTTTGACCACAATTTGGTGTCTTTGCAACTAGAAGTCCCTCCAGTTGTTTTCTTTTTTTTGATGGCCCTGGCTTTATTTATTCTATGGGGCACAAAGTAAAGAGCTCGAAGGGCAGAGATGGAATTTCCACAAGTTGGGAGGATTTGCCTCTTCTGCCAAAATAATTTATTCCAATTTAGGAGCAATGATTGCTTTTGGCAAAATCATAAAAGATCACGTTTTACTGAGGCTGTCTCTGCTCCCGGGCCCCCCTGCCCTGCTTCTCCTCTCTGTCCCACATTCCTCCCTTTCCGCGCTCTCTGGGCTGATCCCCTGTTGCCCTCCTGGAATGGATCCTGCATAAATGGCCAGATGGTTCCTGGGCATGTGAGTCAATGGTAGAGGAAGAGGAGAAAGGGATGGGAGAAGTGGCCATGTGGGACGTGTGCAGTGGAGAGATTAAAGACCTCAAATGGCGTGCCTGGCTCTTTAAACACCAGGTCCCTTGAAATAAAGCCGACTTATTAAATTTATATTTTAACATTTGCACAACTTACTAAACTGGGTAGAGAGAACGTGTTTGAATTTACGATCTGACACCTCCCACCTTCGTTTTCCTGGCTTTATACAGAAAAGGAAATAGTCAAAGATCATAGGTTTAAAAAGGAACAAGTTCCTGAACTGAAAGTTAGGCTTCTTGGAAGAAATTTTCAATGTATTTTTGGACTAATTTTAGTTCATGAGACTACATCAGAAGGAATATGGGTCAAAATGGGCTAGATGTGGAAATTCTATTTCAAGTAGATGAATAGAAATTTACGTTCTCAACAGACTTTGATATGAAAAAAATCTGAAAGTAGAGGAAAGAGGGAACTGACACCACGATTTAGAGGGAATTCCTGAGCTCAGAATGAGACTTACACAATGCCACTGCCACATTTGTCACAGAATGGCATCTTCTGTGCGCCACCAGCGCCGGTGTGGGCTTTTGTAACCGGAGCCCTCACGCTCCGAGTTCCTGCAGGGCGCTCATCTGAAAAACAACGTGTTTCCATTTATGGCGAGGGAACAGCTGGCCAGGGCTTGCACTTAGCTTCTATTTTAAGGTGTGCACTTTAAGTTAAGGAATTCTTAAGTTGCATCGGCACTATCATTTCAAAAGGAGCAGGACAAAGCATAAGAGTCTTTGTTCTGAAAGAGGACCTTAAAAACCGGATTATTTCAAAAATGTTCCCGAATGGAACTGTTAGAAAATGCTCAAGGCAATAGTGAGCTCTTTGCATTTTTGTGCAACTTTTAAAATACAGTATGAATCTTCTGGAGGCAGAAAAGCATTAGAGTGTTAGCAGGAGCGGGCTGGAGACCCGGTTCTGCTTCTCACTGGTTGGGTGAAGTTGGACAAGTTTCCACCCTTGCTATGCCTCAGTTTCCTCATTTGTTGAATTGGGAAAATAATATTCCTACCTCATTGGGATTTTATGAGGATGAAATGAGATAATGTTTGCAAAGTTCTTAGCACAGTGTTATGGACATATATGGTTAGTATTGTTTCTTGTTTCGATAATGATGCTGATGAAAACACATCCTGGAGCATTGGGGGAAGGGTAAGACATTTTACAATGTCCATTTTAAACTCTATCTTATGATTCATCAGTTGAGCTCGCCCTGGACAACGTGGAATTGGTCTTTGGTGTCCTTTTACCTCTGCTTCCAGTTGGTGGATACTTGGACACTTCTTGGAAGCTCCTTTCCTAAGTCGGGCACCACCCAAATCCTCAGCAAAGATTCATTTTGATTATTGATTAAAATCCAGCACATTTGCCATCCCTTATGCCTCCAGCAGCTTGTAGCACTAATGTTTCACCAGGCATGGATGCCAACTCACCATCATTTACTAACTCCTGGAGCACCCTAAAGGAGCCCGACTGGCGCGGCTGGGCTGGCTCATCCCGATTGTCGTGGAGCATCCGGTACACGTCCGACTGGGGGGGCACCGAGGCTGTGGATTCACTGAAACACAAGCAAGGAGGGCCCAGGATGGACAGGCGCGAGATGCTGCAAAGCCACACTATGCAGTAACCATTATATGCACAGAAACCCCTGAGCCAGAGTTCCAGTATTTTCATGTTAATCCCGATTACAGCTAAAAGTATGAAGTGAGTTCACCTGGTTGCCTTAAAAATGCCATTGAGTAATCAGCCTTGGAGTCACCGAAACAATTCTCCATTTGGCACTATGCTTTGGAAGGTGACTTCCAGGTGATGGCTAGGAGATGGGCATTTTTAAAAATACGATTCACATGATATTGTAGATATGAATAAAATTAACTTTTCTCAAAAGAAAGGGAACATACACATGCTAGAAACTGCAGTGATATTAAACCCAGAGCATATGGTCTGATCTTAGTTTTAAGGTTAATTAGCTTTGTCAGCTCCTGGAAATAACAAAGGTACCATTTTGCTTGTAAATTGAAGAAATTCAACTTTCAGTCTTTGAAAGCACATAATAGAAAAGCTTTTCTATAAAGGTCTAGTATACTGACTGCACTATATTTTAAAAATAGGCTACAGATCATTTACAGTAATGGTAATGGTTTTTATTTTAATATACTTTCTACAAATATATTCCTAGATGAACAATAAAAATATAATATTACATGTCAGGTACTAAAAGCTTTATTACTTTAAACCATTCATTGCATTATCTAGAAAATGAGTTATCTGCATAGATTTTTAATATCTATATCATATTTGAAAATAATCATTTTATAGATCTGAAATGGTTTGAAAAGTGGTTTTGAGGTATATTATGCTATTATTAGCTCAATGTATTCCTCCTCAAGAGATATCTTTACTAACCTATCGTTACATAGCACTCTCAGGCATTGTAAAAAAAAAAGTAATGCTGTGATATTGGAAGGAGTAGTAAGATTTTATCCTATAATAATTTTTTAATTGAAAAAAGTCGATGGCAAAAGCGATTTGAACAAATATTCATACTAAAGAAGAAATTAGTCAAAATTGAGCCCAGTAGAAATGAAATATCTACACTGATAGCCTGAGGATATTCACTTATGAATCTTTATCCATAGCAAAAAATTTTAAATGGCAAAACAATTGCCTCTCCTTAAGATGTCATCAGGAGAGAGAAGAGGTTTCACTTTATAAATGTGCTTTGCCCTCTAAACCCCTTTCCCATTTCTGACCCCCAGAGAAGAGATTCAGTGTATATTACCCTTTAAATCATTTGAGAAGTATTATACCAGGCATTTGTAAAATACATTGTAGCTTTCCAAAGACATATACATTTGGTTCTTACCTAATTTCATTTTATTGCTATGGATTACATAAAGCTCTATTTAATTAATGCCTCAAATCACCTTTATCAGGCCTAGACTTCTTGCAATAAATCATTCATTTCTTTTCTTTAAAGCTTCCCACATAGCTATCATTCACGAAAGCCAATGAATGTTATATAGACAACCGCGAACTTGACATTGCCCATGTGTTTAATTAAAATGCCCATGGTTCGAGAAGATTCGTATTACCTCATCGAGGGTGTTTCCCCGAGAGCTGTTGAAACCTGACCCTGAAGTGTTTCCATAATATTGTCATCTGAGTACAACTGCATAGGTGTATTAAACTGAGCATGTACAATCTTCACACCAGGAAGTTCCATTTCCAAAGGAATGTTAGGGGCCATCTTAGCAGCAACTTTCAAGTCCCCTGGGCAAATCGTACTAAGAGTACTGACAGAAGAGGGGGTGCTACGTCCACTGCCCCCGTCAGCACCGGAGGGAGTGCTGCATCCACTGGGTTAATGACCACATGACACAGAGAGGACACAGGAACCAGACGGCCAGACACAACACAGAGAACAAGGACAGACAGGTTAAAAGGAAGTGAAGACAAAAAGTCAGAGGTGAAATACAGCATATTTAAACGAGATGTTTATTTCTGGCTAAGATTTGTTTTAAAGAAGAGCAATGCATGGTTGAAAAAAAAGTTGACCAAAATGAAAAGGAACGGGTGATAGTGCATTTTTTGGCTTTGTTCTACTAGGCAATATGGACACCGAGAGGCAAGTAAATGTAAAAAGAGTGGTACGTAAAGTAAGTGGAAAAAGATGCAACCAGCTCGCATTTTCGAAATCGGCCAAATAATTTTTAACTTGACAATATTACAGGCGAGTGACGCAGAGAAATTGCACTGGCTGGATGTTTTTTTTACATTTATGAAGTGCAATCTTTAAAATTAAGATATCGATGAATGGCTCTTTTCAAATAGTAACCGACTATGTAGACTAAAGATGGAGTTGAATATTTGGGCTAAAAATCTCAAAATAAGAAGAACATTTCAGAAATTAGTAGATGAGCTTTAATTGACTAGTCATAGGTAACTGGAGGTCCTGTGGTAGAGATTATATTTAAGGCTATTTTGTAAATTCTTTGTTGTTGTTATTTCATTTGTTCTATTTTCATTCTTTAATTTGTGTGACAAATAGGCTTCCACAAACTGGGAAGTAGTTTAATCCAGGCTCTAGAAATAGCCAATAAATGCTTGTCACCTTGAAATAAATGATTAGAAGGTAAATTAGGTGATCCCTGACTTTTGGACACTCTTTAGGGCTAAGTGACATTTCTTTTTCATGTCACTATTTCAAGTAAAATTTTGGAAACATATGTACTTTCATGCATATTTCTCATTTCATTTTAAGGAAAAAGTGAAGGAGAATTTTTATTAAAACATAAGAAAGGCAGTCATGCAAATTTAAAAGCAACTGGGAAAGTTTCATATTCTGTGAAACTGAGTAGGAGGCCAGCCATCAAAAATATGCCGATGACCAAAAAGCTATTTTTCTACTTGCCTTTTAAGTGCAGCATGAAAGATGCATTTTATGAGAAAATGGCATAGAGATTTAAAAAAAAGCACAGTCCTTTAAGACAAAGCCAAAAGTATTAGTATTAGTGTAAACATCTGCCATGCCTGCCAATCAGTGTTGCTGTAAACTCAAGACAGAGGATGGATTTAGTATGTTTACTTCAAGGTCAACATTCTCTCATATCTACAGTGTGACCCCATAACTGCATTATCTCTCTAAGGTTACCAATGCTAATGCAATCCCATAAAAATAGCAAAAAACAAAAGGGCAGTGGTTTAGTTGATTTCATCACTGTTGGCAAACGGACAACCAGTTTAATCCACTAAATGGTTTTTTTTTAAATACTATGTCTTGTGGTATCCAATTCAATCACCCAAATAGTCTAAACTACGCTGGCAAAAATGGACTTGCTCCTTCGTTTCTGGGCTGTTTAAAACTCTGTAAATTGGTTAGACCACATACAAAAGTGTCCAATGACCTATTCACTATTTTTGCAGGCTTGACATTACATGGGCCCCTGAAATTGACTTTGGTTGGTAAAAGAGTAAGAGTAAAATTTCAGTTTGGGTGCAGTTTAGCCAGGATCATATAGATTTGACCTAATTGTAAGGAAGCTTACAAAATTGTGGTTTAGGGATTTGAAACCCTGAGTTAAATCTTGGGAGACATGGGTTCAAAATGGGGAACCCATTCAACAAACATTGGTAACTGGTCTGACCCTGCCATGTGCCAGGCAGAGTGTAGGAGAAAGTTCCCCAAGAATTCACTTTCCCCTTACCTTGAGTTCAATGAAATACAAGTACACGCAGCACAAATTCCATAAAAATGAAAGTTATAGTTCTTTGAGAGATGTTAAAGGGCTTGTGACTAGGGCCCAAGTCTTTGGATTACTTGCCTGGAACTGTTTATTGGTGGGTAAAATTATGATAATTTAGAATGTACAGCTGTACCTAACTTTATGGTTGCAATTAGTGATTTTTTCCTGTTATTAGTGTTCTCATACATGTGCATATTTGTGTATCTAATTTTATTTAAACAAGGGTTATGTCTTCTATTTCCTTAATTTCTTGATCACTCTAGTTAGCACTGGTGTCTATTAAATAGACAGAAAATAAACCCTAAGCAAATAAAAATGAACATTTACATATTTCTGGAACAATTCAAAAATATCTCTTGAACTACTGCTTTAAAAAAATAGTTTTCATGGACTCTAGTCACTGTGGACATCATTGAATCACCATGACCTATTCCTGGTGACTGGAAAGGTAAGTGATAATGAGACTTCTTGAGGTTGACTTAGTGACTTGGCACCTCTGAGGTTGGTGAAACACTCAATTATTTCCCTGAAAGAACTAAGTTCCCTGGGGTGTGCATAGGCATTTTTCAGTGATGGCTACTGGAAGTGAATTGTCCAAAAAACCACTCACAGGATTGTATTTTATACTTTGAATCTATAAAATACCTTGCATATATTTTTTATTATAGCTATAGGGGCTTTAAAAGTTTATATATCTGTATGCAAAATACTAACTTTTTAATATTGCATCAATTATGATGAGATAATAAAGTCATAGCTAGTACCAAAATCCCAGAGAGATCAATATATTACTAATTTAGCATCTCCAATTTCTGATGAACAAAAAGAATAAGTTGTTCATTAATAGTATAGTTACAGGTTGGTATGTAGGCATTTAAAATTCTACCTCAAAGAAGAATTGTTTGGTGAGATCAAGAAATCAAGAAGCTGGAGTAGAAGTGAGGAGGTACAGGAAGAAAGGAAACTTAGTAGAGGCAGTTTTACTGTTCTTTTAGATTTGCATTTTTGTACTTGCATTGTTTTATTTTTTTAAGCACACCACTTAATCCCGGTTCTTCCCCTCTCCTTTTCCCAAACTCAGCCATATTAAGAAGTCACCATCAGATGATAAATTATTAATGGCTTATCATTATCAGCATATTTAAATTAAAATGAAAATACAAAAGAAGGGGATTATATACTGGGCTCTCTCTGCCTTTCTCTGAATTTTTATAAAAGTGAATGTTGTAGGGCTTTCCCAAAGATGTGTGTTACTCTGATGTATCATTGTATTCCAGCCTCCAGCAGTCCTGTAGCTCAAGTGGATTGGATTTATAGTTGTGCTAACCTCAAAAGAATGCAAGTATATTAATTTTACTATGCTTCTTTGGAAAACTGTGTATATATTTACTCAAGAGTAAAGTAGCATTTGAACTTTTCACTCATTGTTTTGATGTTATTAGGGGGTGGGGTGGGGTGGGATGGGGAAGATACTGACTTGGAGAAATAGGGACAAGATGCAGAGGAAAAAATGGGGACAAACAAGGAGGAGTAAAAAATGAGTGTGCAGAGTTGCAAGTATGTGGGAGGAGTAATTACTCCTGCCTTTAATTGCCCATCCACAGCAGGGCTCATGGGCTCAGATGCCTAGAGTGACCAGGAAGGCCAGCTTATGCATTTATGAAAATAGCCTGGTGTCCTGCAATTAGGAGTGACAGGCATTTTGACAAGCTGGAGAAGGCACGCCCCCTCTAAACGAACTTAATTTTTTTTTTTAAACAAAAATAAACATGTCTGAGAATTGATTGTGCCCAAGGAAGGGCCCAAGTTTGGGGCATCTGATGTAGATCGTTATTCCAACTGGTTCCTCACCAGTTTGGATCAATCCAGTCTAGCCACCAACTTCCTTCCTCTGGGCTGATTGATTTCACTGAGGTCAGAAGGATAGGTTTGAGGTTTCCAGAAGTCACCATTTCCTGCTGTCACAACTCAAGGCATTAATTTCTACCCCCTTAGGTTGGAGTTCAATTTTTAGAGGAGACATTTGGAAAGGATCATCTGAAGATGACCGTTTGTCCTATTGATGGACAACTATTAAGTGCTGACTCATTATTATTCCAGTTTGTACACTGTTCTCCACGGGGTAGCCAATATATTTCACTCCCTACCAACTTTTTCTTTGTACTGATTTCCCCCAAGTGGAAAAGTTCTTCTTTGAGTGGCCTCTCATCCTTTGCAAATGCCCATAAGAATGCAAATGCATTTTCATGCAAGAGCTAGTAATTAGTGGGATTTCCCAGTGGGCCCTAAAGGTGTAATAAGAGACAGGTGCTATGGTGGGATGACCTGATCCTGTCACCAATTTCCCATGCACACGCCACCTGCCTCCTTACTCCTGACTGGGGTCAGTTTCCTTTAAGCTCCTACTGGCTGGACTTCTCCTGACCTGGCCTAGAGTACATCGGCCTGACTCAAAGGTCACTGCTTTCTGGCTGGGATTCCCCGAGCAGCAAGAACATTAGTTATAAAGATACGTGGTGATGACCTCAAGTTTCACAGCTCTGTCATCTTGTCCATATTCACTCTTGGAAATAGAGGCCATTTGGCTCCTGTCCTCGGCGAAGTGAGTTTATTTTGCTTTTGAAATAAGTTTGCAAATGAGAAAAGTCACTCCAAGCACCTCAAAGTTACGTTCCTTGGTCATTAGTAAGGGCTTATTAAAGAAGCATGCACTTCAAACTGCACAATCTCAGAGTTTATGACCTGCTTCGGCCTGGGATTATGAAAGGTTTGGGCCGAATGTTGTGCTTGTGTTCAAAGTAGTTCACATCCTGTAAAAAACAAAGAGTTACAGAAGTCCCTCAGTGGAAGATTAATGTTTTAAAGATAAAATTAAATGCATGGTAATTTTACAGAGAGGATTATTTTCCACCAAACATTGACATGACTAAGAAGGATGGAACCAGAGCGATTTCTTCTTTTTTAACAGTCCATTGACTCACGCTTCAAGAACTGGCCGTCTGGACTTCAGAACCAGGTCCCAGATGCTTGTCTTTGAAATAAAAACCTGACAGAACCTTCTGGAAAGTAAAACTCAAACAGCAAGAGCTGGACTTTTGGGAGGAAAAGAAAGCGTCCCATCCCTGTGAAGAAACCTGTGGCCGAAACGGAGAGTCCAATACTTACTTTTGAGGTGGACTAAGGATGAGTCCCCGCAGCTGGCCGTGGAGCGCGTCGTGTATGTTGCTCGTTGAATAGAGCCCAATGGGTGAGTTATAGGACGCGCTCACGACCTGTCTTTTGTCATCAATGTTTGCTGCTGCAACAAAAGGCTGGGCCCTTCTGTTGTGCGCGGTACCAATGGGTCTGAACTCCTGTACAATGGCAGACAAAATACACAGAGCCACAGAGTGCACGAGGAAGCCATTCGTGAGCAAAACTAACCCCACTGCATTGTTAATAGAGGCATCTCTACCCCCTAAAAGATTAAGGGCAAGGTTAAAGAAGGGGATGGGTAGACACCTTTCTATAACTTTCTGTGACATTTACTTGTGCTACATTC